>SMGU01010176.1:0-33348 GCA_004348175.1 Puccinia novopanici
GGTGGGAGGTCAAATGCCTGACCCATGGCCAGCAACATTCAACAGGCAAAAGGGGAGGGTCAACACCTGTCCCATGGCCAGCAACATTCCAAAGGCTCACATTAGCATCTTGTCAAGTTGTTTTTCACAGTACACCAAATAAAAATATATAAACACATTTTCTTGGACATAAATGTTCTTTTTGTTGAAGTCCCTTGTTTTTTTTTTTGAGAACAAGTTTTCTCAAGTTTTCAAGGGTCCTGAATTCCTTCAAAGTGGATTTCTCAAGACAAAAAAATGTTTGAAAACATTTTCCAAAACATTTTTTCATCACCCATGTTGTGGCAAACATTTCTTTCATGCATTTTGTGATTCCAACTCTGTCGGAACTCCCATTATCCCACAGTAAAAAACAAAAACCTTGTGTTAATATTAACTTACAGGCCTCAAACCTAAAACAGTTAGGCTTTCAATTGGATTTCACTAAAAGATGTTCTCAAAGCAAGAACATTTGAGATTGGTTCTGATAAACCAATTGTGCATCTGTGGTGTAACTATGTACCTATAAAACTACTATCTAATATGTATTTAGACTATTTATTATGTATTTAGACCATGTCTTGTGTATTTAGACTATGTATTATGTATTTACAATATGTATTTATATAACCAAAATATATACAATGATATAATAATACTCCAAATCTAGACAAAGTCCACTGGATGATGTTAGCCAAGGGGTTCCACTGAGTAAACTGGGGCTTAGAGTATTTATAGGGAAGAAATATGGAAAAATATATCTAAAACTATTGAAATTTGGGGTGGAGACTTGAGACTTTATCACATTTGATACTTGAAACCTAATTGGACCACCACAGTGGGAACCTAACTGTCTTCAATTTGCATCACCAAAAAAGGTTTAGAATTTAGAAATAGAAGCTCCAGATTAAGGAATCTGGGTGTGCTAGAATGCTTATAACAAGCTCAGTATCCTTCTATCAAAACTCAGCTTGTATTTAGTTTCTGCTGGGTTTGATCCACATGACTTCCTCACTGAACCAAATCCAACTTTCTTTTATGTACCAGTCACTGTCACAAGACTTGAACCTGTTAATTTCAATATCTCAGCCTGGTCCACCTCAACAGGGTGTCAGGAATTCCTCTAGTTATTTATAGTGCTTGTGGGGAGTACAGTTGCTAAACCCATATTAGGATGGTTCACATAGGAAAATGTTAAACTTGGTGATTTTATAAATCCACAAGCATACCCCACAAGATTGGCTGGTGCATTGGGTTATAGCCTATTCACTTCTTGCTGATTTATATCCTATGTGAACCATGCTATTACTTGACTGATTTTTGGCATGTCTGGGATGTTGGGCAAAAACTGGGTTTTTTTGACAAAACATCCCACATTTTGACCAATTTATACTTGTGAAAGCATCTAATGTATTGGAGGACTAATTTGTGTTGGTCTGGATTCTGGTTGTTGGTGCCACCCTCAGTGGTGTGCCAAGGTGCACCTGCCCTGCACCCGCGCACCCATGTGCACACTTTTTTACAAAAAATAGGGTGGCACGCACCCCCTCAACCTTACTTTGGACAGGCTTTTGGGGCTCAAATCTCATTTTGAGTGGCACCAGAAGTGGTTTTTGGGGGAACCAAAACATGTACCTGCTTCCTTGTGGAAAAGTACATCATTGACCCCAAAAAAAACTCAAAAAAACTCCATTTAAGCCTTAAATTTCACTTTGGAGCCCTTGCCCAGGTGTGCTTCCATTGCAGGCACCCTTGGCAGGCCAACAAGGTGCCTGTTGGTGCGCACTTTTTCAAAAGTGGCACCTGTTGGTGCACACTTTTTCAACAGTGGGGCCAACAAGCAGAGTCTGGATCACCTACTTTAGACAGGCTAAATCAAAATTCTCAACTTTGTTTGGTGGTGGGAACATGACTGTCAATTTTCATCACCAAACAAAGTTTGAGATTTAGAACTAGAAGCTCCAGATTAAGTAATATGGGCAAAAGGAAATTCTCCATTGTATCTAGCTTGCTTTTAGACAGAATTGGATTTCATGGCTACTGATTCCATTTTGACTCTCCTAAATTAGATATCAAATCACCATTAAACTCAAAAACATGGCAAGAAGCAAAGCCTCTTTAGCCCAAAGGCAAAGACACTGCAATGATAAAACAGAAGCTTCTCAAGATACCCAAGCTAATAGACAAGAAATCATCACAGAAAGAAGAAACTGAAAGGAAATCAGAGTTTTAGCCCAAGTCTCTCTGAACTGTATGGTAAATTAAGCTTTTAAGCAGCCATTAGAATAAATTTTCTCAAATTATAGACAACTCCAACAATTATATCTTACTCATTTCTATTTGTTGTCTTGTGTTCTTTATCTTCATTAGATTCTAAATATTTTCATATCTACAAATAAAATCCAATATCCTTCCTTTTACTCCATCCAAAACCAATGGCACAAAGTCTGCTGCTGTTGAGATTCAAATGTTGACTCTGCAGCAGCAGGAAAGGTGTATCAATTGAGGCCAAGCTGGCTTGGTGCAGCTGTGGCACACCCTTTAAGGCCATAAGTATGGTTTAAGTTACTATATACATACTATAAGTCCATGATTATGGTCTTAAAGTATGGCTTTCATATTTGTCCCAACATCAGTGGTCCAAAAAAAAAACTGAACCAGATCCTTAGCCAAGATAGTTTAAGAATCTAAAGGTCCAAAGACTCTTTGTAGGCTGGCCAGTACAGCAATTTTTGCTTTGAAACTTTAACCTTGGATCATCTCCCTTTATCAAAGAATGACAAGTGTATGACCATCTCCATGCAAATGGCTGACAAGAAAATGTGATTTTCTATGTCTAGATTAGATGAAGATTTTGATCAATACTTCACTAATTAAAAGCTGATAATGTCATTATTAGCCAGTTCACATAGCTGCTTGCTTTCAGTTGAAAAAATTGCAACAAGCAACATTTTAAGAATTTGAACTAAGGTTTGGCTGTGAGATTGCTACATTTTAGCCATTTATTTTATGCAAGCAAGCAGAATTAATTTACAACATTTGAATAAACACACCCTATCTGAACTGGCCTATTATCTTGGCTGCAAGTCCTACAAAGAAGAGCTGAGGGTATGTAGTGTTGATTTTTCAAGATTCACTTTGAGGCAATTAACATGGACCTGTCCTTAGACGTTACTATGCTGTTCCAAGTTTAGACTTCCCTGTAACAAAGCTGAGCAATATGCAATTGAAAGGGAGGTCAGGACACTTGTGATATGGATACAAAGAGCTTCCTGCAGCCATTGAATGGTCAGACAGCGGTCAAACTTTACTAGCCAATCATGACACTGCACATTACAGATTGAGCAGTGTCTTGCAGTGGTATTGGGGATAAATACTATCACCATGTCCAGCACCAACTCCTCCACTTGAATTCTGTGGAGTGCCACTTTAGAAAATAAGCTGTTGCATTAATACAAGCTGATTCCATTGGTCAATACACCAGACCTGCTGCTTTTGGTTAGTAAATTACTGGTCAATTTTTGAGGCACAAAATATTAACTTAACAATGCAATTTATATTCAAGGTGAAGTGTTGGCTAAAAGATGAATAAGGTTTGTATTAAGTTATGGACAGTATTCTGCATCATATTTGAGGAATTGAGTACTGATCTCATTAGTTAGCCTTTATTAGTACAACTTTTCCCCAATCCCATTTCTATTTTGTATTACAGTGGAGTCTAGAAAATATGAAGATTGTTGATACTTGATTTCTCAAATGGCTGGTGTCTTGACATTGAGCCAGTGCGACAACCACTGTTGAAGGCTAGTTTAAAACATAAATACACAGTACTTTGGGATTAAATCATATCACTTGGCTTAACCAATATTGACTAAGCCCAGTGCAGCTCAGGTAGATAGGAAAACTACAACTGAGTTAGGGATTCTTGAAGTGCATGTAGGCAGCATTGGACTGTTTTAGAAATTTCAGCTAATCTTGGGAGTTGTTCTCCCAAGATTGAGAGGGATGCCCTAGATATGATGCATTTTTGCCTTTTTATTCTTCAAAATGAAATGAGGATTTTTATGTTCTTCCATTGGGACCCTCAACTCTGTATTAGCAATCCCAAGGCTCTAGAATTCAAGTGAGGAGTGGTGACAATAACTATTGCTCTATGAGCATCATCAAAAAGGGATGTTGAGAGTTTACTCTATCTCAAAAGAGATACACCACTACTAAGTGAGGGAAGCCATAGGAATATATGAACACGTATCTCATAAATTTGACAATGTACTGAAGACATGTTTAGTAAAGGAAAATAAGGACTGGGTTCAGATCCAGTGAGAGCCTTACAGCATTAAGGAAGCGTTCTGCTTGCAGAGACATGTGCGGATCATATCGTATAGAGCTTAGAGCTTCTTTGTCGAGCTTTTCTGAGAACTTGTACTGGTATCAGTGGCCCCTGCGGAGTGAGTGAGCAAAACGGATGAGTTCTTGGCACGAGTCCTCCGCACAACTGTTGCGAGCTGGGCAGGCATTTTGATCAAGGAAGCAATCTGTGTTCTACGGAAAACCAATTTTTAATGAGACTCCTCGTGCATTCCAAATGGTTGTGCTCTCAGGGATGAGATCAGGGATGAGAGAAACTTAAATGCGGGGGTGTTCATCACTGCCACAGTAATCCGGTACAAGGCATCAGTATAAACAGCTTAACCCCTCGGCCAAGGAATCAATAATATACTCTGTGGTGATGCGCGTTGCCGATCGCAGACCGATGCCCTGCCAGACACTGTCCCGTAGCGATTGTAGCCGGAATGAGCGAGAGAAGTAATCAACAAGCGGTAGTTCCTCTTGAACAACAACGAGAGGTATGTGAGACGGAAGAACAAAAGTTTTTTTTTAAAAAAAAAAAGTTCAAGTCTGGATTCTTCGTCTCTTGGACCACTCTGGCTTGACCTGAAGGTCCATCGACTCCGCCTCTTCTGCCCTTGAACAAGCTTGGGCAGGATGGCAGACAGGACCAACAAGGGCCGCTAGTGCTCTATATTATAGCCTTTAATACCACAGTCTATGTACTACATACATAGTTTGTACAATATGGTGAAGCTCAGAAAAAAGAACTGGCCCTTCAGCCTCACCGGCCTTTCAATTGAGCAAGACGACTGCCCATTGCCTTCTGAGCCTGACGGTTGCCGGGCAGGCTATTTGTGGCCGCAAGTCCAAGATTATGCTTTATCTAGCACCCTCTTCCTCCGCATTCTTCTGCCCTCTCTCTCCCACCTCTCCACCCATCGTACACTCCTGCAAGCTTCCGGACACATCTACCTCGAGTTATTTTCTTACGATACCACTCTATTCTCAGTCTCATTAGTATCAGCATTATTCTTCCTTCTGCGCCATAGGAGTCCTCATTTCTTTATTTTATTTTTCCCCCTTATCATCATCAATTGAATTGACTGGATTGCACCGGATCACTCCTTAAGCTCTTTCTATCTTGTCTGATTAGAAATATCCATTTTGTCTGGAGTTCTATCTTTCAGTTCTTCTTGCTTACCCAATCCAGTGTGTATCTCCCGTCCGACATGCCTTCCGACTTCGCCACGCAAATTGGAGTCACTAGACTCCCTAACCTGACGGGCGATGGCCGCGACGGCTTCCCATCTCGTGCCCAACATGACTGGTGTGTTGGACAGTACCTTGGGGAGATGTGCGAAAAGAAAAGGGGAAAAGCTTTGATTGTGAGTTGCCAACGTTGAAAGAATCCTGCTTCGTTTCGTCATCTGACTCAACTATGCGTAAAATTCAGGACAAGAATCTTTACGACCGTATTCTCGCGGTCTGCTTTGATGATAGTAACAAGAAGACGGAGACAGCCCAGTTTCGCTGGTGGGTCCGCCGGACCTTCAAGCTTTACTCTGAGCCGCATGGCCATTACTTGATGCACGAGAACCGGCCCATCGCGGTCAAAGAACAAATCTACGACATCCTCGTCTATGCGCATGCAGAGTGCGGTCACGGCGGTCGGGACAAGACATCAGCGGCCGTTCGGCGATACTTTTCGTGGATTCCGAAGGATGTGGTCTCCCGATTTGTGTCTGTCTGTCCCGGGTGCCACGCTCGCACGCAGAAGGATGATGAATACTTCAGCAACAAGGGTGTCGATGGCTACTATCCCGTCCATGATAAAGTGCGCCAGATGTCTATCGACAGCAAAAGAACTAGTGTCGATGACTACAAAAACACTTCCCCTACCAACCGCTCTTGGCTGCTGGCATGGTCAAGATTCTTAAAGCCGTCGAAGGAGCCAGATCATCCATCCCCTTGCCTGATAAAACTTCCCTCGAAGTCCACCCGGCCGCCAACAATGACTCCAACAACTACCTAATGCCGGTTCCTAGTGCCCATCTAGCACACTTGTCGTCCGGGAGCGGCTGTCCATCGCCCTTGAGCATGCCCGACACCCCTGTGAGGCCAATTCCAAGCCCTGCCGACTTCTCTTCCTCCTCCTCCGGGCTTGATGCCGCCCCTGCAGATATCTACCGAGAAAGCTATCTTCCAGTGCATCTTGGAATGAATTTCGGAAGCAGCTATCTGAATGCACCCCAATCGCTCGGTGTGCCGATGTATGCCCACCAGCAGCCCCGCTCGCTGAGTCTCCCTGTGGTCGGCTTCAACGAAGAGTGTTCGTCAACAGGACTTGAGGTCATGCAACCATCGACTCATGATTCGCCGGAAAAACTAGTGGGTCGCGTGATCAACGCGAGGAGTAAGTCCCAGTGTTCCCCCTATCATCACATGGCCAAGCCGCCTCGGCCAAGCACCGGACGCAAACTATCATCCAAGTCGAAGGAATACAAGAAGATGGTGGTTGCCGAAAGGTTTGCTCCCCCGACGGACATCTACTGTTCTAACGCGTATTATGGCTCGCAGTCCTCCACCCAGAGTCGGTCCAACTCGGAAGATGACGGCAATAGCAAGTCTTCCACCTTTTCCTCCTCCCCGCCCACCTACCAGTCCAGTTTACAGCTCCATCAGGATCCTTTCCACGATTACTCTCTCTCGCAAAGCTCCAGCTTAGATCTTGATTCCCTCCCATCTCTCGATCTGCACGCACAAGTGGGCCATTCGGAGAATATATCTCGGAGTGCTCCAATGTGGATTTCTCAGCCTTCGGAGGACTGCCTCCATCGCATTTGAGCTACATGGACGCGTACCAGGGAGATGTGCCCCTAGCTGGGGGGTGCAGATGCCGGAGAGCTGGCACGGAGGGAGTGAAGCAGTTTGCGACTATGTGCTACCGGAGCTCCTGAATGGGCATAACAATAGCTTTGACGGCTCGCCCACGGAGTTCTGTCAGCTGGCCAGTCTGCAAACGCCCGGCGGGATGGCCGACCAGCTGGGCCTTGAGACGCAAAACCAAGGCAGCTTTTCTGCCCCGGAGTCATGGGCCTCCGAGTCGCTCTCTACCGACCTCTGCACGCTCCCCGACCCTTCTGCCTACCCGTCCATCTATCTCCCCATCAGCCAGGATAACGTCGAGCTCTTCCGCCTCTGCAACCAGTCCGCCTCTTCCGATATCGACTCCCATCATCAACACCAAGACCTTGTCTACTCTAACCACGACTCCTTCAACTCCTCCTCCGCAACTATCGATGATAACTCCGCTTTCCCCTCTTCTAACAGCCTCGGCATCAACTTTTACGACGAGTTTCAATTCGGTCCCAACCCCATCTATTGACTCCAGAAAACCAACCCTGTTTCGATTTTCTCTCTCTCTTCTCTCTCCCTCTCTCTCTCTCTTTGTTCCCCTTTTCTTTTAAGTTTCAGCAGTTCGTGATTAGTCGTTGTTTTTTTTGGTCATCATCGAAGTATGCTTTTCTCTCACCTTTTGTTGTATGCACGAAAACCAAAGAAGAAAAAAAACATAAATGATAACTTGTACGGACATATTTCCCTATTTCTCTCAATCATCAGCTGGAAGTGTTTTGTTTTTTTTCTGTTTCTTTCGTAAGCATGCTGGCTCTTGTCTTTTTTTTTATTGTTTGCTTTGTATCCTTTGTATCAGAAACCCCTTCACGTTCCTTCAAGCCCTTCCCCCTCCTCAACACAGCACTCAACACCGCGAGATAAGCCAGTTTTACGGAGATTGTTGATATTGCAACATATGTGGCGAGTCTCCCAGTAGACCCACTTTCAGCGAAGTCCATTATGCTTGTCTCACATGACACTTGTGGAGGGACACTGCCAGTCGTTCCTGAGGCAATCCAGAAACCACGAGACCGTGTGTTTCCAAGTACCCTGTGTACGGGGAGAAGGATGCATGAGACGCGTCTCCTCACGAAGATCCTGGAGGGAACCTGAAGACACCCCAGGGTCTTCTGAACAGATCTATTATTCCATCTGATCTCGTAAGGGTGGGTGGGAGACAACGAAAATTTAGAGACAGCTAAATGGCGGTCAAGTGAGGGGAGAAGCTGGTAGATAGAGAGGTGTGACTGGGGAGCGTAAAACCCCTGCGCCTCTTTTACACCTTTCTAGAAGTTGTGTGCTCATCCTCCTCTGCGCACCCTTGCACATCCGTGTGGATCTTAGCCACCTCCAGCTACGCCCCGACAACACTCAATACAATCGCGCTCCAGTGATACGGGACACGCGGGGAGGGGAGAACACAATAATTAGTGAGTACATATTTACACTATGGTAATATATGTACTACGTCAGAGAAGATACAACCTTCGTTCAAAATACACAGCATCAATGCGAAGACACACACAGTCGCACACACACACACACAAACCCACCATTAGGCAAAAAAAAAAAAAAAATCTTGATGAAGTAAATGCAAAAAAAAAAAAAACCCAACAGATGGAAACAAAGATAAGCGTCAGTCGCCAAGTAGTGTAAGTAACATGTGCACAAGGAATAATGATAATATCGACGGGAAGGATGTGATAGGACTTCTATAGTGAGGAATCCCTCGCAAAAAAAAGGACAAATAGAACGTGCGAAGACGAGGATAGTGATTGAATGAATGAAAAGGAGATAGGAGAGTATTATTTAGTACCTTCAAGGTAGTCAGTCAATGTGAAGCCCTTGGTTAACGAGTGAGCCGAATGCGCGTATCGATACATGCGGGCGATGAGGAGAATCAAGATGTGTGGTGTGGAAGTTGCTGCGGTTTTTTATTTATTTGTTGTTTTGTTGTTTTGATTTTTTTAGGGTGTTCAAAGCTTTCTGATGAATATGGTTTGTGTATATCGCTAGATCAACGACACCACCAGTCGCAGTAGGGCTGGTAACATGATGGCTGAGGAGGTGGTGCGAGATGTGGTGGGTTGGCTGGATGTTCCATCGTTGTGGGTGGTGGGGTAGTGGTTGTTGTTTCAGTCACCTTCAAGCCGGTCCCTTTGCATCTCTAAGAAATAAAGAAAAAAATGTAGAGCAAGAAAAATCAATATCTCCGCGAGTTAATTTGCACGAGTTTTTATTGGTTTTGGACTTACGTTGTTACTGGCAGTGGGCCAACAGCTCAAATATCGACACCAATTACACGAAGTAGCCGGGTCTGCTGTGAAGAAGTTTCGGTAGAGTAGGACGAACATCAAGATGGCACCGATCAGAGCGATGACTCGGACGGTATAGAACGTCCATCGATGGGTGATTGTTTGATGCAAGACAGGGAATAACAGAATCGCCAACAAGATCCCCATGCTAAACCCTCCGATATGTGAAAAGTTGTCGATGCCAGGGATTAATCCTAATAGTAAACCAGCGACAATTTCGAGCAAGAGGAAAACCAACTGGAGATTTTGATGTATTGATAAATCAAGTCAGCCTTGAAGCGCAAAATACTGGCAGGGGAAGCTCAAGTAAACCTACCTTGCGAGTAGGCCGGTATTCGATTGACCAATGTGCAATCAAGTCCACCAAGACGGCGGCATACGTGGAAAAGATGGCCCCTGAAGCCCCGACTGAAGGCTGACCAACGAGAGAGAAATTTCCTCCAAGAATGAAGCCAAAAATACCGGATGGGAGGTACAGTAGGATAAATCTTAGCGAGCCCATCTGTCTCTCGATTAAGGCTGACGAGGTCAGTTGGACGGCAATATTGAGGGCGTAGTGAATCAAACCAGCATGTAGGAAGAGAGGCAGGACCTAGTATTTTTTTCACGAGATATAAAAAGCATGAGTTATAACATCTACGTGCAAACAAGTCCAAAAGATGGATGCTTGACTTACAAATCTATTACCATTGATTATTTGGATTTTTTTTTTTTTTTTTGGAAATGAACATGAGACGGATAAGCCAAATCTTGAGACATATGAGACAGATGAAGAAAAATAGAACCGACCTGAATTTTTGATCTGGCTGACCAGGTTGGCTGAAGCCGCCAAATCCACAAATAGATTCAAGGGACTGAGTACAAGTATCGGTAGTAGAGGTAGAATTCAAACAGGGAAATGGGATATTAGAGAGAGCAGGGACGCTTTTAATACCTGTCAAGAAGCAACAGTCAGATCCAGGGATTTCCTACCTTTTTTTTTCTTGAAAATAAATGCAGCTACTTGGGTTATTGTTTTTGAGTGGAAAAGAATGGTCTTACATGGAGTGAATCGAGCTCCAGTATTGATCAGAACTTCGGCCGATGGTCCAATCATGAAATTAAACGTTGGTTTGACTGCAATTGGTGTGCCTTGGTATTTAGCCTATTGAAGAGAGAGGGAGAGGTCTCAGTATGACTCTTGCTTTTTTTTTTTTACAGAAGAACAATAACTCAACGTTTGCGACGAATTCCATGATTAGGGCCACAAACATTCCGACGCTAAGCAGCCAACAGACGTAAGCCCGGTCTTGAATGCCGACGCCATGCTGATGATTTTGGATGCGTTGGTCCAAAGGAGTGGTATCCCAGAAGATGCGTTTCCATACTGGAGGCCGATAGACGATAGGCTGGTGGATACCGTTCTGGAGGGGTTGTCAAAGTTATCGTGAGGAGGATATTTTGTGTCGAGACTGGTGTCGACATCAGGGTTTCGATAAGTGTCCTGGTCTTCGAGATGGTAGTCCAGACGAGTAGAGGAGGATGAGTCTGATTCGGAGGACCGCTTGACTGGATAATGATGATGCTCTGAATGGTGTGATGGATGCATCTCGTAGTCGACGGCTCGATAGGACGACATGGTTGAGTGTGGGTGAAAGTAGTTGGGGATGGCTGGGACGGTCAAGAGGTGCAAAACAGGAATAAACTGGTTTGGACCGAGTTTAAACTGAAAAAAGGAATATAAGCTTATGTGTTAAAGGGTATGAGTGGTATGGGCTTGTGGGTGGATGCAAGACTGGGGAAGTTGGGCTGTGGTCATATGTTTGGGCGGAGGGAAGCCACTGGAGATAACAGTCGCGCTGTGTCGCTGCTCAAAGCCAACTCTGCTTATAGTCAACTCCCCAGCAGGCTGGGACTTCCCTCAACAGGCCGGTCGACCTGGTTACCCCACGCAATCTCCAAAGCAGACGTGTTCCTCGTAATCTGCCGGCCTCCATTCCGCCACACAATATATCCCATGGATGCGCAGGTGACCAAGCACCGATGATCGCGTCAGTGACCGTTGCTTGATGTGATGAATGATGTCAGTTGAGCACTCCGTCAAGACGCCGAAAATGTCCCCAAGTGAACATTTGGAATCATATGAGCAGCTGATCCAGCGGGGGAGGTAAATCGATTCAAAAAAATTCTTCAGCTTTACAAATGGTGGCTTAAGACGAAGCGGCCGATGCCATCGACGAACACATGGAGATAGCCGAAATCATCACTTGAAACCCTGATCAACAGGTTCTGCGAGGCGATCATTGAAGTCTACGGTAAAGAAAACTTGCGCCACCCAACAATCCCGATATCGAAAGAGCCCGCAGGTTACAGGAATTTTGCGTATGCAACATGACTTTGTGGACTGATCCAGAAGGGTCCCCATCCCCTGAATGAGGGTCACATAGAATATGCTCTTTCACATTTTTCTTTCAACCTACATAAACAGATAAGCACCAGCAAGCAACAAACTTCCAATTTGAGCCCCCAAGAAGAGAAGAACCTTACACATGTGGATCAAAACATTGGAAAAGTCCAACAGTGTGATAACTTCTGGGCTGCAGCAACAAAGTTGTTCGAAGCATCAACTGGCGGATCTATAAAGGCAAAGAGCCTCAGTAATTGGTATGTGATGTCCTCCACTTTTTTGATTTTCAAAAAAAAAAATTACTTACTTCTTGGTTTGTAGATGGGATGCACGGCAAAATTCCACCCTTAATCTTGCTGCTTTCTACAATAAAATCTTCAAAAATTCTCCTTCTGGAACAACTGGTGCCAATTTCATGAAGCTAATAATGTTATTGGTGCTCTAGAATCTCACAAATCAAGTCTTGATGGAAAGAACTCAGTCAATATACCATCTATCTCCTCCACATCCACCAAACAAATTGCATGCTCAAATTGTGGCAAACAAAACCAAAAATCTACCAACTTCAGGAAATCTATAACTCAAGCAGGAGCCATCTCAACCGTCAAGCTTGGAGGTTACTATTCCAGCTCTTTCAACAATGAAGATGAAGTCAATTTAATCTATAAGTGGCTGAAATAGATAAGTTTTGCTCATTTTTTTTGTTTTCTTGGTACACTTCATCTTCTTGGAGCCTACAATGTAATTATCTAATGCAGTTAGTGTCTCCAACTATCTATAGTACATGATCATTTTATTTTCTCTCTCTTTTTCTGTTCTTCACTCTAGTAGAATCAGTCTGAGTTCTCAGCCAGGGTGAGGGGGGTGTTGAGTTATCTGCTTGTAGTGCCATATGCTTATGTCAGGTTATGCTTCTACTAAGGCTGTTTGCTCTACTCCACGGCCGTTACTCTCTTACTCTCTCCTCACTGAAATACATACTGTTTTCTCACTTGTCAATCCCTCTTGTGAGTTCTGGAAAACATATTTTCTTTTCAGTCCCCATTGGCTCCCTCAACAGGGAGTTTTTCATGAAGAAAAAAAAAAGATCCTCCTGGAACTTCACCAAAAATAAATGGAGGAAGAACCTACTGCCTCTAAGATAGCAGAAGTGCTGTATTGCAAGGGAGTCTGGAAGGGATCTTAATGGGTGTTGCATGTTCATTCATGAGACTGTTGTGTATGATCAGACAGAAGCTAATTTTATTATGCATGTGAATCTTTGTAAAAAGAGGTTCAGGTTGTTCATGAATTTTTAAATATCATTGAGAGAACCACATGCATATTCAATGTCTTTTTGGGGGTTCTGTTGGAGTCTTTTGAAGTTATTTGAGGCTCATTCTTTGATATCTGATCTCAAATTGAGTTATTGATCATCATGGAAATATGTCAGACTCTATGTTAAAGGGCACTGGGTTGTTCTATGAGTAATTATAGGAGTTGTTTGCAAAGGTGAAGTTAATTTATTTCCTGTACAATTAAAAGAATCATTCTTACAGGTATTAGAATACAATAAAAGCCTTGCATTTTTCCTGCTGGGACATTCAGGGAATGGTTTGGGAGAATAATTAAGTGTACTTAAATGGTTTTATTTCAAAAGGATTGGTATTGCTAATACAAACTGAAGCAGTGATATGGGAGAGCTCAAGAATTGTAGAAGTCACTAAAAAAGGATTAAGTGAAGGAAATTGCCAGTTTTTATGACAATGGAAATGTTTTTATGTGGCAAGAAATTTTTTCAAATCTGGTGAGGCAATTGGATAACCAACTGTTTGGCTTTTAAAAGCAATATCTGTATGATGAATGTGGTTCCTGAGGGACTGGAATGACTATGTAGCAACAAATAGCTGGGGGCTTATATATCTTCAGAAATTCCTCAGAAGTTCCATGCAATTTACTTATGTACATGGAGGAATCTGAGGCACTCAGAAATTAAGAAAGGTGATTAATTTAGTTTTGCAACCTTTATTTAAATTTTTGTCAAGATAACATTTCAACTGATTCTGTTCTTCAAAAGACAAAATGAACAAACCCTCAAAGGGGGGGGGGGTTGCTCCTTCCTTGAGACTAATGGAAATATCCATTGAAATATGGGGAGTAAGTTCACAGTTTTTCTGTAGAGAAAACAGATCAGCAAAATGCCAAAATTCATCTGGAAGATTCAAAGAAGGAGAGGCAACATGATCAAAGAACACTACATTGCCTTAAGGCTTTCCTCCCTGTACCAAAGACTCAATGAAAGAAGAGGAGTTGAACCAAGGGTTAAATGGTGTCTGTGAAACTCTGAAAATAATATGTGTCCTGTGAAAATTGAACCCATTTCTCTTATGTACAGTTCCTAGACAAAAGTTTTTGTCGGGTGTTTTTTCTTCTTTTTAAAAAAAAATAATAAACAAATGATTCATTGTCAGAATTCCTGTGTTGAATAGATTTTTCTCAGGGATTTTGGAGCTTCAAACTCCACAAAATGAAACTGGGGACAAGAGGGGCCTCCAATGAAAACATCCAATTAAACATGTACTTTTGCTGTTGGGATGTCAAGAGTGGTGCAGACAGATTCAAAATAATCATCAATGAACTCATCAAATCCAGAAACTTCATCCAAAAATTCAGGATTTTCAATGACCAAGTTAGAAGGTGGGTCAGAGAATTTATATGATTTTTTGACTGGGAATTAAGAGAGATTCTAATCTTGGGCCATGGATGGCTGAAATTCCAAAGCTTGAGCCAGTGTATGATTTATGCTTCAATCAACAAAAGCTTGCCAATTTTCAGATGCAAGGCTTGGGAAAATTCAAAGCATCAGTGTGGGTGCCTGGGAAAATGGGTGCAAAGCACCTGAAGCACAGATTTTACAAAAAAACAGAGAACTCTTGAGGAAACTGTCAGAGAATGGAAAGCAGGGAGTTCCCAATTTGTGTTAATTTCCTTGGCATTGGTGTTGCAAGGAGGTGGTGAATGGGGGTCCTGTGTGAGGAACAAGTTAAGTGGAAGAGAGAGTACTATTTGGGAGGTAGAAGTGCAAGAAGTTCCAGCTGTGCCACCACCTCTGAGGAAAGAGCCATTATATTGCAATTCTCCAAATTTTTGGCTGAAATCCACTCTTGGCCTATTTCCAATTGAATGATACTAGGATTAAGACCCAAAATGTACAAGCATCCTCACTGTTCTCAACCAGATAAAAAATATTTAAACTGAGATTTTTACTCTCCAATTGTCCAGCTCCTGCTTTTCATTTTACCTCATGAAATTATCACCAAAGATGAAAACCATTACATCCAAAAAATTGGAGACCAAAACAAGTGTTGGGTGCACAAATGGCTTCCCATGAAAATACATGTAGACATCAAGGATTCCCTCACAATGGTAATTGTCAATAATCAGAGAGTTGTACTAGTTTTCCACTAGCAAAATTTTTGGAGGGGTGGTAGCTGAAGTGCCAAGAGATTCAAATCACCCAACAATCCTTCAACTGAAAACAAGATGCACATGGCTGAAGAAAATTTTGAACATGGCTAATAAATGCAAGGATGTGGGATTAATGTCTGTAGAACCTACAATCTTTGATCTTCAAAGTTTCAAGACACGTCAGATGATCATATTCCGCTGAAGAAGGGGATTGGTAGAAAACTGAAGGGATGGATTGCTGGTGAAGAGGGGGAGCTTCCTGATCTGGAGGAGGTTGATGAGAAGTACAAGGCTCCTGTTGCTTCTGAGGAGGGTTTCTCATAAATAAGGAGAAGTTTCCATCAACAACATCATACACATCACAAAAAGTTGTATTCAAGAAAATCTGCATGCCAACCCCTTCCCACAATCCACCCATGAAGGAGCCTGATGCATTGGAAGACAGTTGAAAGACTGATCTGAATGTACCTCCTGATTTCCAGGGCCAGAGGATCCTTTGGGTCCAAGAGACAACATTGACACCTGCAACAGTGGATGAATATTCCAAACTTGAAGAGAAGGGGAGGAAATGTGGGTTGGGATGAGGGTGATGTAAGGATCCTGCATAGACTCATGAATAAATACTTAAGGATAGGGAAAAGTAACTAGACTATGTCTATTAGAGAGTTTTTAGAACCCAGGATTGCTTTTCAATAGAGCTAGCCTTTTAGAGAATAAGGCTTAGGACTCTCTGTATACAATGAAAGAATCAGATAGGAAAGGAATCAAGAAGAAAAGAAAGGAAGAATCAGAGAAAGTGGTTAGTGTACACTGCCTAGCCAAATGTTTTTGTTTGGATTTTTTTGGGGGTTTGACACACCACCCCCAATTTTTGTTCTGTGACCCTTGGACGTTGGCCTGCTGGTCAACAGGGGCTGTGGAACTAATTCCGCCTTGTAATTGAGGGTTGCAGGTCCAATCCCCTAAGGGGGCTGGGTGGTGGGTTGTGCAACCAATTCTCACGTGTGAGAGAAGGTTGCAGACCCAATTCTATTTTTTTTTTGAGAAATACAAAAAAGGCCATAACTTTAACAATTCATGAGATATCAACACAAAAATTACTGTGCAAGGCTGTGCAGTCAGGCCAGCTAAAATCCCTCATCATGTTTCCCTGCAACTAAAATCCCTCATATTTTACTATATAAGGAGGCCTTCTGCCTGCCATTTGCACCATCCAATCATCCCATCACCTCACACATTGGGCACTGGTCAACAATTACTCAAGCAACCTATTCTCAGCTGGGAATTCTGTCTTATATTTTCTATCATCCTTATCTCAGAAATATATATATAAATCAACAAGTCTTATCTTCCCTTCTAAGAGGAAACAAAGTGAATAACTCACCAGGTCCTTGGTTCAATTCCACTTGGGTACACCTTCCTCAACAGTGGCTTTACCCAACTAGGCTATTTCACCATATACTCAAAACAGTCTTTCAGGACTCTACAGAGCTAGGAGGGGAACAGAGGAAAGGGAGTATTTATGCTGGATGGCTGTGATGATTATGTAATGTTGAATTTTTTTTGAAATGTCTGTGAGCAGGTTTGACAGGCAAGAATTAGGAGGATGCTGAATATGTGAGTTCTGATTGACAATGTGCCAATGAGATACACTGGGAGATGTAGCAGCAGAATTACTATAAGAAGGGGAAGAATCAAAGGGACAAAAGATTTTGGGTGGGTCATCCAACAGTTTGGCAACAAAGAGGGAGATGGCCCAAAGGAATATGTGCGATTTATGATGTAAAAGATTATGGCAGAGTTTGAAAAGGAAAAGTGCGGCGCTCAAATCTTTTTAGCAGATTCAAGGTTTTTCAGGGTTCAGGCAGAGAAAATATTTTCAAAAGGGTGTTTCATCTGTTTTATGAATGTAAACAAAATAAATCCCATGAAGAGCAGGAAAGTAAACAACTGCGAATTTTTTTTACAGGAGAACTTGAATTTTTCTTTTTCTTCCGGCCAAACTCGAATTTCGAGTGAGTACCAACATGCGAGGTAGGGCATAGGGAATTAGCTAAGTTGGGGGGAGGGTGACCGTTTGTACAGGGCTCGTAGACAGTGCTCGAGACATATCTGCAGTCCGAGCATCTGCCGAAGCAGCCAGGTTGCAAGGCTGTACAGGCGCGCCAGTGGCCGGCTTCGTCTTGAGTAAGTATCGGACAGCAGCGTTTGGCTGTGATCACTTGCATTTCCGAGTGCCGCGCGGTAGGGGTTTTCCAGATGCCCGCACATTTTTCGCACAAGTTCGGGGCTTCTGGCCCGCTGGGATTTGCAGACACCCCGGCGATCGCTGCCATGAACATTGTGACCGCGCACATAGCAAGTATAATCATGTGGAGCATGCGGCCCTTCACGCCATAAGTCTTCATCATTATCGCCCTTAGGGATCGAACACATTAGCCCGGCGACGATCAGGACAGTTGAGGGCGTACACAGCCGGACTCACTGTGCTACCGGAAGAGGTGCGCTTCACCAACTACTCTACCATCAACGGACAGATCTAATGGTGCGGCGCCCCATAAATCGGCTAAAAACAAAAGATCCCCGCAACTTCATTTCTCTAGTTTGGGCGGCCGACCTTCAAGTTCCAACTTCGGCCCGGCCGGAGAGGCAGGTACTATGTTCCATATTCGACCGCTTGCCAGCTGTCCGGGCAGATAAATCCGAAAAACGCAGATTGATTGCGTTGGCGAGACACTCTAGCCGCAATAATTTCGTATTGTAAATCCCTTTGCTTGCTGCGCATGTCGTGTTGGAAAGTCCCACCTGTTCGAGCCTCGGTACGCCGACCATTAGCCTAGAGCAATATTTGTGGTCTCCAAACTTCGGACATAAAAGCATAAATGTCAACTCCTAGGTGGCATCCTCAAAAACTCGATTTCTTTTGTCTTTCTCCTTCTCATAGTTTTTACTCAGAATTAAATGTTTAAATCATGTTTTACGCAAAAGTCCTCTGATAACTCCATGATTTTAGGCCGCACAATACGCGTCGCGTTGTCACGAAAATTCTTAGAAGCGCGCTTCAGCCGTTATAAATAGAGCTTTATGTTTCAATCGTTCGCGCTCTTTATGGGATATCTTTTGTTTTCACTCACATAATCATCATCAGTGTTTTCTAGGATTTTTCAAACAAATCAAAACTTCATTCCTCCCTGCTCTATTTAGCACGTATCGTAGTGTTTCTGCCCCGTCCCTGCTACAAGATCGTTTGAAAAATCCCCAATTCTTGACAATAAAGGCCTTTTTCATGAAGTTTTGTCATAGGGATATGTCACAATAATAAGACTATGGGACAATCACCTGCCAAAAAACTTTGTCATGTTTATTTTATGATTTTATAACATACATTTTAGGCTAATGTCTCCAATTGTGTACAGCAGCAATGTACTGTACAGGATTTGTGCTGTGTCCCAAATTTCAGGGCCAAAAATTGGTGGTTTTCAGGCAGAAAAGTGGCTCTTAGTCCTCTTGACTGTCCAAAAAGGCAGAAAAAAATAGCTTGTAGTATGATCTCAGACTTCTATCTCCACAGTATCTATGGGTTTATGGATTCAGTACACTCCATATGTATGCACTTAGTTTAAAATTTAGACCTTGGTATCAAAGAATGTTGATGAAAATTTTTCACCACTTGAGATTTGGAATCTACAGGGTGTTTAGACTCCATAATTTTAATAATATTGGTGTTTGGGCCGCCAAATTGAGCCATTTTTTGGCCTGCATGAGCTGATTGAGTTTTTCAGGCAGCTAGCACTGCAAGAAAAACTTGCTCAACTGCCTGCAGTTGACATGCAGAAAGTCCAAGGAAGCTTGTGGTGTTACTCCAACCTTTCTCCAAGACTGATCCAACCAAGCTTTGATGCACAGTCACTGTGCACACTGCACAGTCACTTTGCCAAACAATTCTACATATGAAAAAGGTGGAGTTTGGATGTCAGCTTGGCCGGAGCATGCTGCATCTCAACTGCAGGCAGTTGAGCAAGTTTTTTTTTTTTTCAGTGTAGCTCTATGCAGTAGAATGCCACATGCAACTGTAGACACTTAGCCTGAAAGTTAGAGAAGTTTTTCATATACAGCACGACTTTTCAGACTGATACAGGCTAGATTTCCTCACCCCCAAATGTGGGTCACATAGACATCTTTCCCTTCACACTTGATTTGAATATAAAACCTATGTAAAATGGCAAAAACTACCAGATGAGAACCAAAAAGAAAAAAAAAACTTAAAATTTAGGCCCAAAAGAAGACAAGAACCTTGCATGTAGATGGCTCAAAACAGTAGGAAATTTCCAAAAGTGTCAGCTGCCATGAGGCTAAGGGCTGATAACCTTCTAGCTCCACACGCTGCAAGACCCCAAGGAGATGTATCAGCCTTATAGACAGTATATAAAACCTATATATGTTTAAGCCTTAGCAAAAATATATAGAAATTATATACTTCCCAAAATTCTTTATTATGAACTTCTTGTATCTTAATATCCTCTAAAATCAATTTACTATCATTTTTGGCCCCTTTTTCCTACTCTTATCTTCAGGATGGGTAAGAATTGTATGTATTTTTATTAAATAAGTTGAATCTACTTGATTTTCAAGAGAAAACTCCATTAAAATGCATTTATTCATTTTTAACTCTCCCACAAGCCTCCTAGTATCCATATACAGGATGAATGTCCCAAAATTCCTAATTCTTCTTGTACAGATGAAAATTTTCAGAGAGGCTGAATCCAGACTTATTTAAGCCTTTTTGAAGCTTCATCCTTTCCCCCACTTCAAAGTAATAGCCACCAAGAACAAGGTAATTCAACAGGAACAGAGCCATAACTCAAGGACAATTCATTTCATTTTTTCTCCACACTACATAGTGTCTGGGATAAATCAGTGAGTCTCATTCTTTACAGTTATATCTTATTCTTTATGATGTTTGAGAAAGTACCTACCCTTTCTTGCTTTCGTTCTATCTTTTGCTTTCCTATCTTCTCCGCTGCTCTCTTGCTTTTTCTGTGGTTTGTTACCTTGCAACAAAACTACATAGGTTTTCCTCTAAAGAAAATTATCCAACTATTCTTGGCTTAAAAAATAGGACTGAAACAGATCTATATGGTTAGAACCTCTCCATTTTCTTTTGTAGAAGAAGTCTCAAAGATTTAATCCACTTAATCCAGCTTCTAGCTGCATAACTCTATCATCATCAATAACAATAAAACTATCAAAAACATTATCTTTCATTTTCACATCTCCTTTTCTTATCATTCTTATCTGCTAGTCACCAAGTAAGAGGCAGAGGCTCACAATATGGGACTAGATATTTTTAAGGGTTTTTAGGGATTGGAGAAATGTTTCTATGGGGTTTTGGCACAGTATAATTAGAGCTAAGGCCAAGGGAAGAGAGGGTCTAGAATGGATTTTTGTAATGTGGAGGGGACTGCTGAGTAGGGTTTCTGGATGGCCCTCTAATTATCAGTGCCTGATGTGAGACAGGGGGTTATTTGGGGTAACCTGATCTTCTGTAGCCTGCAAGAAGGGTTTTTTAATGCCCAGGAAAAGTGGATAGGGGGAAGGATGATTTCAAGGGGGCTTACTCACTGTTATACCTTTCAGTTGAAGAAAAGTCCATTTGGCGAGTCACAGGCTGGATGGAGGGGGTTCCTGGGGGCTCTCTTACAAAATTAAAAATGGCTTTATACTATTTGTTTAGACTTATAGGACTACTTACTTGATAATTCCTGGGGAAGTACTTGATAAATCTCTTTGTAGTGGGTAAAAATCTGGATCCCCTCCCTAGGGGGGCAAAGGAGCTGCCTTGTAAGCCTTCCTGGAGCTTCTGAGACAAAATCAGAAGCATGAATAGCAGTGAGAGAGTTCTCTGTGAATATCTTGGGGTTTTGGGATCAGTTACAGATCTGGCTCACAGCTTGTTGTTCATTTTAGGGGATCCATCAACATTTGTATTGTGGCTCTTCTCAGGATAACTTGTTTATATTCCTGGGCTATTAAATCTTCCATAGTTTTATCATTTCTATGGGAGTGATTTAATTTTCTCATCAATTAAATTTTGTATAGTTTTTCCACTATTATGTATTTTAATTCTGTTGTTCTATTTATATGTAGTTACTGATTAAGTAAATCAAATTTGAAGCAAGCAAGAAATAAATTGCCACACCCACCAGAGCTGATGCCTCTGGTGAACCAGAGGCTATGTAAGGGGTATATAGAAGCAGCCATTCTTGATCAGCTTCAATCTCCAGATCAATCAAGTCAATCACAGGGTTTTCTGGAGAAGAGTCCATTGCTGCACTACCAGACATCTTGATACCAAAGCAATAAATCAGTTAGTGACCACAAAAATAAAGAAGTCCATCAACCTTGAAAAAAAGAAAAATTGAAAACAAACCACACACACCTCAAGATGTTTCTTTGCTTGACAGGGTGGTGATAAAAGTTGTGTGGTGGTGATTGAAGTCAACAGTCAGGTGGGTGTATGAATGTGATAGGAGCAATTGGCCAACAGCTTGGCGTTTGCCATGTTCCAAGTTCAATGGCCTTCCAAAGATGGCTGATCAAGCCACCTAGAAATAGACCCAAGGCTTCTTGGCACTGTGCCAAGCTGGAATTGGGTCTGTGCCCAAACAAGCTTGTAACACCATATATTTCTGATTTCAAGATAGAGTTACTTTGTATAGTAAGCTCTATCAAAACTAGATCAGCTTAATCAATTACCTGCAGACCTAAAAAACTCCTTATGATAGATAAACAATACAGTGGGATTGAGGAGGTGAAATATAATCTTAAATATCAAGCCTACTATCAATAATGTCTCTTATTGTTACTAATTCTGAGTTTTGTTTCCCTAATGCACTACTACCACTCAACCACTAATGTTGATTTTTTTTACTGGAATTTACATATCAGCCTACACTTAGAATAACACTTTTATAAGACTAACCACTATAAGACTAACTAATCCTACTAAATGGTAGTTCAGGATGGACTGATGATATGAAATGTTGGTGTTAAGAAGTTTGATTTGGTGGGTGGGAGGGTCTTGTTTTTTATTGAAGAGGGGACAGGTTTTCTGCAGAGGAATTTCACACATGGGCAAGTTCTACTTGGGGCATGTTTCAGCACAGCTTGAATTAGAGTTTCATCAAGTGCCAGACCATTCCAAAGCCACATACAGTGTAATACATGCAATCCTGAAGCTTTCTTCAAGCCCGGGCCCCTGTATTTACATACTCCTGTATCTGAGTGATACACAAAGTTTCCCACTCCTGGTGCATCCTCCATTTGATCCCTTGTTGAGACACAAAGTAAGCCAGCCATGCAAACTTGACACAAGTCTCTACTGCGGCACACAAGTGCGGTTCTCTTTGGAGAACTCCCCTGCAGTGGAGACTTGTGGCTTATGTGACCATCCCCGCGTGCGGAGATTTCCACCACTTGGTGGGAGATTCATGCATAGCTAAATCACATCCGCCACATAACTATTGGCGGATGTTTGAGTTGATATTCTTGGTCGGCTACGTGATGGGCTCCATCCACCCAAACCTTAGAAAAGCAACATGTTGCCCAGATTTTCTAAGATTTTCTGATCAAGCAAAGTTGAACATTGATTGAGCGGTTTGGTCGTCTTACCTAAGCAAATGGGTAACTTGACAAAATAAAGAGGAAGATTTGAAAAAAATGTAAAAATAACAAACTGACCTACAAAGTTTTTGAGTTGGTAAAGTTATTGCCAAGATGCTGGCGGTCACTGGGAGACAAGAGAGACATTGAAACCAGCGAGGGGTGTCTGTATGTGCTGTTTAGTTGAACATTCAAATGAAAATCTCCGCACACGGGAATTGTGTGCTAAGGCACAAGCCTCCAATGGTTGGGGCCTCCTTGCCCAACCAAGGAGGCTTCAACAAGCTCGCCAGCCATGGCACATCCTGTTTTCTTTCCCATTTGAGACATACTTCCTTATCAACATCATTCTTGTCCATTCATATTGCATAAATATCCTGGCTCAGCCATGACAACACATCCTCCTCTTGTGCATGTACTCATCTGCTCACAATACCTCTACCATGTGCCTGTCACATTGTAATGCAAATGGAACACCACAGTAGGGAGGGCATTCAGGTGATTTTTTTTTTGACAAAAAGGCCAGGTTTACCAATGCAGATTTTTGAGTTTTAAGGTGGAAGTTAAGAGGATCTGGAGGGCTAGCAAGCCCAACCAATTTGGTAGCTTGGGCCAGGTTAGCTACCTGGATCAAATCTACAGCTTAACAGCCCCAAATTTCGACCAACCCAATGCTAATGCTCTTAGTTCTTGGGAAGTGGAGCAAGTCACTAGCAAGGCTGTGTCACAGGTTTGACTCCCACAGCTGTTCTTACCTTCTCCATGCTCTTCTCATCACTCATCTCACACAAAGCCAAGCAATTGACCATGAAAAGAGCAGAGAAAAAGTTCACATAACCACATAGAACTTAGGAATACCACATCATCAGTTACAAAAAAAACAACAGGGAAAAAACATTGATTACGGAGAAATAAAAAGGAATGTAATGTAAGACATATATGTGTTGAGGTAAGTAATATAATATTATAAATTGAGTGTAAGGGAAATAGATAAATTAAATCAACTTATAAGAGTTACTATTATGTACTGCGACTATTCACGAAAAAAAGAGAAAGAATAGTAATAATAAGGAAGATGAAAGCAGGTTCACGGTTCACCAATACCTAATGAACAGAAGACCCAGACATCATCCAACTCAGCCGCCTAGGGCCTCTAGACTTGGATCTGGTAGAAGAAAACATAAAAATCAAGGGACCATCTAGCTTACTACTACAAAAATTAGATATATAAATCTGCGTATGAATGTAGTTGAGTCAGTTGAGAAGGGGATATGAGCGAAGCTAACAGTCGCTTCGAATGCTGTTGGGGAGAACCATATATTGGATAAACGAGGGAGTCACTGGATAAGCTTAACCCATGGTTGTGAATTTATTATAAATCCTCATGAAAAAATCCTGCAGAAAGAAGAAATGTAATTCAACAAAAATGAAGAAATGTTTCAAATTCAATCGAGATCATGAACACTACTCAACTCGAGTTTTGTGAGGATCGCCTGAAATCAAATCATTGAGAGAGTACCCGGCCAAGCTGTGAAGAAAGGGAGGGAGGATAAAGTAAGTCACGAAGCAGCTGTGAAAAAGTAAAAGAAAAAAAAAGGGAGGGGACGAACGGGATTTTCTGCGCATTGAGATAATCAAAGATGGAGAAAAAGATATCAAAGTCCTCATCTTTTTCGACAACCGAGCCACGCTGTTGGATAGCCTCATCGTTAAGAGTGCTGAGAGGCATGAAGTCATGGTCGTTCAAGCCACTGTCGGAGGACGTGAGACTCTCAATCAGACGGACGAGTACAAGGCCGTTACGGATCGAGCCGGAGAAGTCCGACGCTTCAAGGCTTGAATGATGTTTGATGTTGCTATTAATCCAGGTCAACAGTTCCTGGTCCGTCGATGAAAGCTCTGCGCCTTTTACCATGTTATATGAAAAATAGATGAGCTTCGTGAGAGAAAGAGGTGTACGAGAAAGATATATAACTAACCAGATAATTCTGTGTTTGATTTCTCAGGCGATGGACGATAGACACTCCTGCGAGGTCTCAACTGCACGTCAGCAGAGACGTGATTGGCAGCAGGACTGGAAGGAGGGCTTGAGGCAGTCCCATTGCCCGAGGAGATATTTTGTTTTTGCAAGTTTTGCAAGCTCATCAGCACTGCTGCATCCTTGTCGGTGAGCAAATCCGGGTTGGCGGTCATCCTGGCTTTCTGCACCCGGGCTCGTGATTGGGGCGACGGCGGGCGGGGCGGCGGGAACATCTTTTGCGCCTCTCGGATCGGGATCGTTCGAATGTTACACGAAGAAATAACCGGAGCTGGGCGAGGGGGGACAACAGTTTTAATCAATCTCATTCGTCTTTAGAGTCCGGGAAATCCGCGTCACTCACCAACCCAATCCCGATCGATCGTCGCTTTCATCATCGCCTTCATCCAGTCCCGTAGGAGTTTCGAATCATCCGCACTGAATAAATGTGTGGAACCATTGTCATGGATGATCCGAAACCCATATCGTCCTGGATGAACATCGGCATCCATCAGCACCTTGAAACCAGTCAACTTGATGAGGCCTTTGATCCGAATTTCCTAGTGAGATTCAAGAGAGCACAAAGTAATTATCAGAAGAAGTTGGAGATGTATATAGAAGGAGAGGAGCCTACGTTTTGAGCCTTCAAATAATATAAGTTAGGGCCTTTCAGAATAAAATATCGAAGCTTCCATGTGGGGTATTTCTCGCCCTTCTTTCGCATCCAGCCCATGTGATCGGGTGTCCCGATCCGTTCTAAGGCGGTCCGAGTTTCACCTGGATTTTTAGCCCCAGGAAGTTCTGGCTCTTTGTTCTCGACGGGCAATGGAGAAGATATCGAATTCTTAGACTCCGCTAATGGGCTCAAATGTTGGATCTGATGCTGAGCCTGGCCTTGAACTTTCTCGTGTCCAAAATGGAATAAGGATCTTGTTCGTCCATTGATCGAAAGGGGCTGTCCTGAAGAGCTACCCGGACGGCCTTCAGCCTCAGCATTTTGACTAGTTGGGGTACTCTGGTTTACTCTGAGAATGTCAATGGCAAAGCAGAAACTATTAAATCGAAGTCTAACGGTGATGGAGAGAGAGAGGAAATTGGACCAACGGTGATTGGGAATTGAGCTTCGGTGGAGGTTTGCGGCCTCTCAGATTACCCAAAAAGCTTGTACGCGACTTCGTATTTGGAGGTTCGTGTGATTTCTCAGGGGTATCTGGACTAGGAGGGCGAGCATCGGGAGTTTCGAAAGAATTTTTCCTGTTCTTGACTGAAGTGGCTGTTCCAGGTGCCTTCTGAATTCTAAGTTTTTTCTTTTTAACTTTTTTCGGCTTTTCCTGTACAAAAGAAACGACGCGTAAGATCAAATGTAATTGCATCGACACATTGAGTAGAAATTAAACTAACATCCACATTTGTCTCCTGAGCATCAAGAGCAATCGGTTCATCAAGCGGGGCAGGTTCCTGGATGGTATCCGAAAGATCATTTTCTGGAATCTCTGTGACATGGGCCCAAGAAGATGCGCGACTGCGACCTTTAGGCTCAATAGTTGCCTTGGACTGGTTGCGCTGATGCTTGGTTTGTGAGCCGTCAGGAATCGCAAAATTCGTCTGGAGGGGTACACCAGCACCGGAGGAGGTGCGTTTATTTCCGGAAGGCAACTGAGAGAAAAAAAAGAGGAAGAAGAATGTTAGCATCCAATGCTTGAAGGAGACGATTCCAAAAGGGACAAAACATAACCAACGTTGTTCGATGTGGCTCCAAGCTCCTCACGGCTGGAACTACCAAGCTCGTTCTCTTGGCGCCGATTGAAGCTGAAGACAGAAGCGTCGGACGGTCTCTTGGCATGGCCTCGGAAGCCTGAGGCCCTGAATGCAGAATCACCAGAGGATTTGTGGGCTAAACCTACCTCTTGGTCACTCACATCCACTGAGGCATGATAAGCTTTCGGGAAGGGTGAGTAATCTTGCTTGGAATTTATGCTGAGACGGACACCATGACTTTTACCGAGCTCTTTGCGTGGATTAGGTAAGGGAGAGGGTTGGAGGGATGAACCGAGTGAGGATGAAGTGAGATGATGAATACCATCTGAGAGAGGTGATAATGGGCTCGGTTGATTTGGTTTTTGAACAAGCATGGTCTTCTTCAATTCTTCAATGGCCTTGATGACTCTAACTCTGCGCCCGAAGGCAGTTAAATCGATTTCCTTTAATGCATTCACATCTAACTCAAGTAAGACGTCACCAGTGATCTCATGCTCCATGAACTTGCCAACGGTGAATTCGTCCAATCCTTTAGCCTTCGCCCATTCGGAAACTTCGGTGACCGTCCATTGATCAGGGAATGCGGATGAGAATGAAGCAAACCCAAGGGGCTTAGGAGGTCGACTATGGGAAGATGAAAAGGAACCGTCACCTTGACGGGCTCCAGCGGATGAAGGGAAAGTACTGGTGGCTGGACTGGTGGATTGATCTTCAATTGATACAAACTGCTCAACATGGCTGCTAGATCGCGAACGAGAGCCTTTCACGGAGGATGAATCAGCGGTTGAGACGGAGGTCTTGCTATCCTTCACAATAGATTGAGATGGATTGGCAGGTTGTGCATTCTGTTGATGCACAGGAAGGGCACAGTTTCCAGTGCTACAGACGGAGGCTTTACGTTGATGAGAGTCAGAAGAGGTAACTTTTAAATTTTCTTGTGACCGGGTAGCCAAACGGGTTCTGGTAGGGACAGCTACTGTGTCGGACAAACGTTCGAGAGGGGATGGGGGCTTAGCATCGGGACCACGCGAAGTTGAAGGTGTGGTTGAGCCGTTAGGGGCGATATGATGAATGTCAGAGGGAGCACTGTTGGGGATTCGATTATCCAAATCGGAGAGTGTGGGTAGGTTGGTAAATTGACTAGATTCACGACTCATGCGAAGGGTGGAGGCAACGGGCGCTGAGATCAGGTTGAAGTGTTCCCGAAGGTCGAGGCCCTTATCGCTCAAAAGGCTGGAGGTTGATGGTTTTTGATGGTGGTGACCTTTTTGGAAGGATGAGTTCTTATCCTTGTCTTTGTCCTTGGGTGAGCCGGTGAGACCGAGGGCGATTGCAGCGGCAGAGAACGGACCTGGTTTAAAGGCAGTTTGACGAGCACAGTCGGAGGATTGCTGTTGGGACAGCTTGGGGGCGGATGGGTGAAAGGTTGGTGAGATAGGTTTCAGTTGGGTTGATTTGCTCTTGGATGCTTGAGTATCAGTTGTAGCAAGGGTTGAGCTGCGAGAGGGAGAGATTCGGTGCTTGTCCAGTGAATCATGATCGTCGTCCTCAATGTCACTCTCTTCAGAAAGTTCGATATCCCCAATTCCAGGGACGCTGACCAACGAGTTAAGACTAGTTCGATGGGTTGGATGGAACTGATTGGAGGCAGACTTGAGTTTCTCCATGACCATGGCGTGACTATTATTGTACGAGTCAGCCTGAGCTTTTTGAGCCAGGATGGCTCTTGCCTGGGCGGGATTGCTGTGGGGTTGGATGTGACTGGTCTCAGTATCATCGTCGACCTCTTTGGAGGGTTTAGTTGACTCAGGGGTAAGTGGGGATGGAGGGGGTAGTGAGCTGGTTGAATTTGATGGATGGTGCAGCTGATCGATGGCATTCTGTACCTCGAAGAGAGTTTCGTGCATGGTGGGTTGAGAAGTTGCTGATGGGTTTACGGATGAAGCAAGTTGTTCGCCAGATGCGACTGAGGCGGCAGGGAGTGTGTACGCCTGGGGGAATAGGCCGAGCTGGCCCTTCGTGTTGCGCCCCTGGATGGATGGAAGGTAGATTCAGCGTGGAAGTGACATGTGTATAGTTATTTATCTATTCATGAGTCAATTCTTATATATTTGACTGACTTGCCACCAGCCATCGCCGTACAAGTCGTCCTTCTCGGTTACCTCGATCGCCTCTCCGGCAGAGAAAGACAGCTCGTCGGGGTTCTCGGCTTGACTGAAATTGGGGGGGAGAGTGAGTGTGAGTGGGTCTATTTATATGTGTTGAGGGGGAGGAGGTGGCTGACGCACAAGTCATGGATTGCGTAGACGATCAACTGCTGGGATTTTTCCATGGTGGCTGATTAAGAAGATGGGCTGAAGTTGAGTTAATTGGCTGATACTGAATGGGTCGGTTGATTGTTGTTGGCTGATTAAGAGAGAATGGTTTTTCAAGACCATCCAGTGCGATTGTCGACTGAGGTTTGGTTCGCCGGTGACCGTTCGGTTGGCTTACCGGCTTCGATTTAAGCTGTGCTGGGCAGTGTACTTTCGGTGTGTGTGTATTCAGTATTTATGTGTGGTGGGGCGGGGGGGAGTCTGGAGATATTATATTGTGGGCGGAGTTCTCAGTTGGGTGTGTGTGTGTGAGTCGACTGTCACTGACGAGTTTCAAGCGGCACTATGTACAGCGTGGGGCGCGCTGCTCGCTGAGATATAATGCTGAGGTAAACAACCGTAAGCGCGGATTATAGGTTCATACAAAGCCAAAGAAGAAGTTCAAGTCAGCCACTTTTTAATTTAATTCTGCTGATCGACGCTGAAAATAGAGGGAGTAGAGGGAGGGCAGAACACTTACGTAAAACTGATGCTCCTTCGGATCATCGACCAGCAGAATTTAATACAGCTTGAGCACATCCAGAAATACCTCGACACATGGATCAGTCTTACTGCCACCGCCTTCAGCTTGAGCCTTGATCAAACCACGCAAGCAATCTGGAGGCAGATTAAGAAACTCGTCCCGGAAAGCGAAACCAAGATATGTAACAAACAAAAAACGGTATTCCTGACTTGTTAAAATCAGAGGATACAGAATTGAATCAAGTCGGAGGTAAATAAATATTCAAACCAAGAAAAAACTCACCATCTCAGGAGCATCCAAAATCCTTGTTCCTTACTAGGGTGGAGATAACTAACTTCCAGGATAGATCTCTAGGGCAAAATGAACTCACTTCCCAAAATGGGTAAGGTGTCAGAATTCTGATGACTTGCACTTAAAGCACAACATGCTAGACAGGAAAATTAATTGGTTTGTGTGGTGACTTCAGATTGGCAGTTTGAACCATTTTGGGGTCATTCATCATCAAAATTTGCATTTTGTTTCTACTGTCTTTCTCAATGTATAATTATGTGACAAATCTTGTCAGCTTCAATTTCTGAAACTTTGATGAAAGCTTGAGCCTTAATTGTTTGAAAAATAGCTATGAGTTTACAAATGAATATTGCATATCAGATAAAGGACAGAGAAACTAATTCAATGTCAACATGATTTTACAAGATTGGAAAATTCAGCATTACAGAAGATTGAGAAATCTAATATTTCATTCATCAAAAAAACTGACATTGTATTTACCAGAACTGATGCTATATCCATCCACAATGTTATGTTATCTATATCCTGACTGGCATTGGATCCACTTAACCTGTTTAAAATAAACACAACTCATGATATTTCAGTAGGCTTTCACTTCTGATACAGCTGGTTGGCTGAAGGATGCTTGGGCTTAACAAATCCTCTCCCCAGTGTGTGCCATCAGGATACTCTCCATAGGAAAGGCTTATTCCTAAAGTAAAATTTCTGATGGGAGGGATTCACAAATTTTGGGGGGAAAAATTTACTGTAATTTTTTCAAAATCAAATGTTTGGTAGTTATAAAATTCTGTCTTGATGGAATTTTAGCCATGATCCTCCCACTCACTTCCATGTCTTCCTTATGTTGCTTTATACCATGAAATTTATATTTGATTAAGATTTTTAAGGAGGGTTTTACAATTGTGCATTCACCTGAAGTGTGTTTTAATGACCACTCTGTGTTTATCCTCCAGGTGGGAGAGGATTGTTTCTGTTTTTATTTTCCTTGTAAAATTATGGGAGGTGCATTGCTGAATCTGAGGAGATGGGAGTTTGATCATGTGAAAGCAAGGGTTGATTTTTCTCAGATGGCTCTAAGGCACGGGAATTGACTAAGAGGAATGGGGTTTATGCTGTTCCAAATCTCAAACTGATAAACCAAGAATCATGAATTGAGGAGCAAGCTTCTTCCTGTGGGATGAGCAGCTAGTTGCACTGCAAATAAAAACTCTCAACTGCCTGCAGTTGACATGCAGAAATTCCAAGGAAGCTTGTGGTGCTACTATAAACTTTCCCCAAGATTGATTCAACCAAGCTTTGATTCACAGTCACATTCAACACTGCACAGTGACTGTTCCCAAAGAAAGTAAACATGCAAACAGGTGGAGTTTGGATTGCAGCTTGGATGGAGCATGCTGCATGTCAACTGCAGGCAGTTGAGTGAGCTTTTTTTTGCAGTGTTGTTCCCTGCAGGAGGGAAGCTTTGCCACTGTTCAGTGTCACAGATTGCCACAAGTTCACCAAGTTGGTACTTGTGAGAAGTTTGAAGGATGCTCTACTAGATGTGAAAATGGGACACCATTTATTTTGTTGAAATCATGTATGATTTAACAAATTTGAATATGTAATGATTTATTATGATTAAAAGGAACCTTCAAACTTTATTATACCAGCTCATTGAAACAAATTCAAACTGGAAATGAGATAAATTCTAATCTAGCCTGAATACTACAATATTAGTTAAAAATATGAGCTGAACTCAGACTAGTGAAAATAGCTAAAGATGAACTGATTTAATATGAGTGCAAGGTACCTTGGGATTATTTTAAATCAGTGAAACTTAAAAAATACATTGGAATAAGGGGGGAGTTGAGACTCAATTTCAAATATTAGGCCCCTTGTTATCATTGCATATTCACTTCCCAGATATTGTGAGAACAATTTAAGTTGTATCAAACATTTAAGTTTTATTAGATTTCAAAAATTCAAAAATTGATCCCTCCTGGGAAAAAAAAGGCTTCGAAATCACTCAAAATTTAAAACACTTTTAATGATTTTTCATCATTTTATCATACAATGTTGCACATCACTCAATGAATTCATCATTCACTGCAAAAAAAAAAAAACAACTGGCAGCAGTTGACATGCAGAAAGTCCAAGGAAGCTTGGGGTTTTACTCTAAACTTTCTCCAAGAGTGATTCAACCAAGCTTTTATGCACAGTCACTGTGATCACTGCATATTCACTGTGCACACTGCACAGTGACTGTTCCAAAAACTCTACATATTCAAAAAGATGGAGTTTGATTGCCAGATTTTTTGGAGAATGCTGCATTTAAACTTCAGGCAGTTGATTGAGTATTTTTTCAGTTATTCCATTTTTTTGAAATGCATCAAGGAGTCTCTGAAACATCTTCCTTTATTATTAAGGCTCTGTTTGGGTGCTCCAATCATCCATTAGGTTTGATAAGGTTTGCGTAGTATTACAAATAGGGTTTGAAACCCCTTTTTGCAAAATTAAACTGACCTGTGGGATACTTTTTTTGGTTATGATGGTGCATATTTTGGTTGGGACCAAAATATGCACTTTGGCTGGTAACTTTAAAAATTTTAATAAAGTGTAATTTCTGTTACCACAGATTAGTGGCGGCCAAAAGTAGCCTAAATCATTTTTTTTTCTCCCCTTTTTTCTATTTTATTATTTATTTTAGGGGCGGGCTAAACTGACGCCCCTAAATTGACGCATCCACGCCCCAAAAAGGCGTGGATACAAGTTGACACCCAAAAAAAGGGCGTCAATAAGAGTTGACACCCCAAATAGAGGCGTCAACTCTTATTGACACCCAAAAAGGGTGTCAATACAAGTTGACGCCCCCCAAAATGGGCGTGTGTTTCCATAGAGGACAAAGAAAGGGGCGTGGATGGCCACACAGGACCATTGACACCTTTTGAGGTCTGCTGGAGTAGGACAAGGGCCAGCCCATTTTTCAATAAATTATTCAAGGCTCAAATACATGTATTTCTTTGCATTTTAATTTTTTTTCCTACACTTTGAAGTTTGTAGAATTTTATGGTGTTTTTTAAATTTGAAAGTTTGAGATCTACAATAATTATATCTTTGGTACACTTATTTTTCAATCAATTGTTTTGGGTGTCAAATTGGAACATATTTGATGAAAGTAAGATTTATTCCTAAACTTTGAAGGGTGCAGAATATAATGGTAAATTTTGTTTTTCCCACAAACTAAATTCCTGTAATATTTTTGGCACTACATCCAGTTTTCTGTGGGTATCCCACCAAAAGAAATGGAAAGTTTTTTTGCAAAAATAAACTTTACCATCAAATTCTTCACCCTTCAAAGTGTAGGAAAAAAATTTAATTTTATGCAATATGTTCCAATTTGACACCCA
>SMGU01010181.1:0-13429 GCA_004348175.1 Puccinia novopanici
TAGTCTGCTTTAATGTTGTCATTGCTTGTGTGTTTTGTGTCTTTTTGTCAAGAGTGTTAATTTCATCCATTACTACTACTGGCTGCAATATAAGATTTCATTCACAATAAAGAGTGATTTTTGGTGTTCATCACAATCTTAAGGGCACCAAAGATGTTGGACTAAGGCTGAAAAATAGTCTGGATGGAGAGGTCAAGCTAGTGGGATATGCGGATGTAGACTGGGCCTTGTGTCCTGAATCCAGAAGATCAGTATCTGGAAATCTTATCCTCCTCAATGATAATTTTATCTCATGGTAATCCAAGAAACAACCAACTCTCTCTCTCTCTCTTTCATCCACAGAAGCAAAGTACAAATTTCTTGGTGACATTACCAAAGAGACAAATGGCAAACCTCTCCAGAAGACAAAAGTTGACTTGTTAAGCTTGAAGATGAATTTTGGGATTTTTTTGGAAGTCCCCACACAGAAAATGCAATATGTTGAGGAAATTTAGGAATACAGCGGGTCTCCAAGAGGTTCTTCAGCATGGACAATAATAACATTGTATTATTGAAGTGCTTTGACAATAGATCCAAAATCATGAGGATTTTCCAGTCATAATCATGAATGGATTTGGCAACTCCATAACTGAGTTTCACATTGATCAGAACAGGTTATTAAATTCTTGGACTGCCTAGTAAACCCTTATATTTTCAACTTTGAAAATTATACCAGGATTAATTGCATATATGAGAAAGATCCCCGTCACTTGTAGAAGAATTCAAAGAATTTAATGGAAATGGCACATGTTCAGTTTTACCATTGCTTATGATTTTCAACAAGGCTTGTGTTGTATTTTTGAGATCAATTTGTGACACTGATAGTATATGCTACACCAGTCTGAATATATAAAGGGTCATTGGAGATGTATGTGTAAGAAGGAAAAGGAACACAGGAAAGACAAGCACAAAAGCAGAATAGAAATGTAGAGTAGCAGAGTAGGAGAGAGACGAGACAGAATGAATGAAACATGCAACTCCTGTATGTTTGTAAATGCACTTGGATCTGAGATCTCTAAAAAATTAAGGAAAAATGATTCGGTATGAAGTACATGTCGCTCTTAGTAAATAAAATCTCTTTCAAGAAAAAAAAGAAGGAAAAAAAAAAGCTCGAAGGGGAGTTTATCTCTTCTCGTGTTGGAAGGCGAGGCATATGTATAATTGATATATCGTGCTTTCCCTCCTGGTTTTTTAAGTCCACCGGGCCCGTGGAGAGCCGCTGAACGAAACGGAAATGTGAAGTCCAGATGGAGTGATGGGGCGGAATGAAATGACAGATATGCTTGCCGAGGATGATGGAAAGGCTTTCGGAGCAATCTGCGAAGAGGAGAGGTGTATGGGAAGGCACGAGAGGAGTGGGGACATGAACGGGTCACCATTCTTGTTTCCAGGTATTTTGAACGGCAGGCATGACGTTTTCGGAGGAGTGGTTTCCGTAAGCTGGGACGTTGATTCCAGAGCCCATCCATCCGACCATGAGACCCTCATAGCCGACGCCTCCCAGATTCGAGAACAGCCTGTCTATGGGTTGCTTTGGTCCGGTAGGGCAATCGGAAATTGGCGGTACTGGTCGTTGCTGGGTGCGGCAGCGCCGATGGAACTAGAAGGCTCAAGATGCTCTGAGTTTCCTGGCGGTCTGAGGGTCTCGCTTCCCAGGACATCATACATCACCGTTGGAGGCTGTTGGATGAGACAAATCTCGGACGGGGTTCTGAGAGGCGTCGGCGCCGCAAGCCCGTCCGGTGCGAGCATGATTGGGTCGGGCGATATATGCGGTGGCGCTGTTCTGGTTGCTTCAAGGGAGCTTGTGCGGGCCGCTCGGAATGAGGCAAACCCCGAGATGCTCATCAAAAGGAACAGATGCCGAGGCTAGTGGGGCAGGGTAGTAAGGCGCAGGTTTTGCCAAGCCATCCCCGTTCTGGGCCTGCGTGTTTTTTTTTTTTTTTCAGAGGGAGGTAGGGGTCATTAGAAAATGGGATGGTCAATATGTTTTCTTTTTTGTTCTGCTGACCTGTTGTGAGATTGACGGGCCTGAGGGCGGCACTGGCAGCGTTCGCAGCGCCAGTGCCCCTCGTCTCTCTTCAGCAAGAGCGGTCTCGATGGCCAAAATTCCCAAGTTGGTGACCTGGGACAGAGCGCCATAGCTATGGATCACTGCGGTGAAACGTGACAGCTCATCGAAGAGCATGCAGCGCTCTGCGGGGTCCGAACTCTCTGTGGACACGTATCTAGTCAGTCAAGTAGGAACGAGTGAGATAAGGTGGCGAAAGACCCAAAAGAATCAACTGACTGGCCATCAGAGCAGAAAGTGTTAGCCCGCCCACTATCGGATGAAAACGTGGATAGCCACTGTACCACCTCAAGATATCATCAGTAAGTAATTGAGAAGCAAGGCAATGAAGAAGGGGCTTGCCTATGACCTAAGGTTCGAGTTGAATATTTTAAGTGGAGCTGCTCAAGCCGCAGAAGACGAACTGCTCTCGAAATGCAGATGGCCCGGTGGCGACTGGCACTCTGGTGCATATACGCAGGGGCTTCGGGACCAGGCGAGGCGAATTTGGTGTGGAATCTGACTCGGACGGCACACAATTGGACATTGGTAATGATCTTCTGGCTGAACTCGGCCTGCTGTTGCGGGTCGGCCAAAGATTGGCCGGCTGAGATGATGCGAGAGAGGTTGAAGGGAGTGAGTGAATAAGGGCTTGACTTCTCCTCCTAAACTTGGAATGCGCTCGCCTCGCAAGAAAATTGAGCCTTACATGGGAAATTGTCCACGTCGATGACACACCAACTAGGTAGGCTTTGGTCCAAGCGATCCAGATCTGTCTCAAAGCTTGCGGCATTGGCTTGCGAAATCCCGCCTGGTAGCAAGGCAAGTGTGGCCAATTTACGGAGCTGTCGCATCAACTTGGACCGGAAGGCGAGCCCCGAAATCGCCGGCGGAATCGGATCACGATCTGCTATGGAACGCGGCAGTCGGACATCGTGTGCATCTATCCCTACTGGAGAATAGGTTTTCCCCGAGATCGCGCTAAATAGCCAATCGGTGTTGATAAGACTGTCTAAATGGCACATGGAGCAATTTACTTTCAACGACCCTCGTTGTTATTTTTTGGTAAGCTTTAGAATCAAGAAGTCAACCTCGCCTACAAAACACGCGTCTCCTGTCCTCCGCTTCACGCGGTGAAAGTTGAGGATGAAGCTGACTTGGATCTCGGTGCTGGCTCATTGACAAATACGATATTTAAGATAGAAGGGGCTCCGAATCAACTCATTCCCTCTCTGTATGGATAGGGCAGGGACAAATATTGTCAGCGGAGGAGGAAGATCTCACCAGTTGGAGTTTATCACAAGCTTGATACAAAACCCTGGAATTCAAGTTCACCGCAGGCAATATTTCGTCATCTTGCCCATACAATACATAACTGAATTCTTCGACGTAAGGGGAGAATGTGATATCTCAGCGCAATGCTTCTTCCGTAACATTCTTCTGTGGTTCAAAAAAAAAAAAAATAAGGACGCACACCCAAACAACCAGACACACGCTTCTCAGAGCGGTAATGTCAAGAGCCGCATCACCACTCAGCCTCATTCTTAAACCCTGAAGCGAGCCTTCCAACCAGATTTTACTTTTACCATCAGCCCGTTGGGAATCGGAAAGAGATTTAGGGGTACGTGGCCTCAACAATCCACCTCGATCACTCTTGTCTGCCAATGTGAATATGGCCAACATGGCACTCAGCCAACCGGGTTCTATGAGAGGCGGGACCGGCATCGGAGACGGCTCAACCGGCCAGGTGGGAGTGAGTTGAATCAGATCGTAGAAAAGCTCAATTTCGAATCGTGTTTGTGGGCCGTCGACCACATGATGGACGAGATTCACAAAGGATAAGTATGTTTCAAGCAGCGCGAGAGCTTCGGCCTTGGTGGGCGGGAATAGAGAGACCAATCCATTAACATTGGTTATTGTTTCTTTTTCAGGAATGATGGTGCTAGAGACTAGAGGTGGAGGAGGCAAGGATGCTGCATGGGAGGGATTGATGCCAATGCGGCGTGCAAATTCGGCCCAATCGTTATTGTGAGAAGCAAGCAATGCTAGCACGTTGAGTTGTAGCTGCTGAGCCTCCCCGTTGGTGGTGCGTTCGAGGGTGGCACTGGAAGAGTTGAGCTGCTCCGGGACTTCAGGCTGTGTTGGGGAGATGGCACTACCGATGACTAGCCGAGTCATCTTGTCGGCCAAATCCTCAGAATGTGTTTTCCCATCTTCATCTCGTCCAGCCGGATCTTCTCGCTCGCCACCCTCCTTACAGGAGTGGGAATCTTCCGGTCCTGCGCGAAAATTCTCCGAGGTGTGCAGCAAGGCAGCTGAGCCTTCAGTTCTCACCGCCAGTCGGAGAGACTCTATCGTCTGTTGCTGCGCCACGATCATGTTTTCGGCTTCTGCCAGTCGCACTTTGAGTGTCTTCGCCTGTTTCGTCCGGGATGATGGTGCACTTGGACATCTGCACACCAATCCAAGATATATAAATATATCGGAGACATAATCATTCAACATTGTGACCTCCTCAAGCTGCCACTAGCGACTTGTAGCACCGTCGGTATGACAAGAACAAGGATAAAAGAAACACATACAGACGAGCCGTAGATCTGTGTTCGCGAGGAAATGTTAAAGTGTCGTAGTAGCAACTGTCGACGGTATTATGGAGCAGACAAGTAGAGCATGGTTGCTCAAAGTCACACTTGATGATGAAAACCAGGCGACAAACATCCATCAGTATTCCACAGGAGGATAAAGTCTCATCAGTTGTACTTGTGAAATGTTTGCCATGTGTCAGAGCAAATAATGCGCAAAAAAGTATTTTATTTACCTTGGACTTGCGACGCTTGCAAGCGCGACACGCTGGTGGCCGTTGTGGCGGCCTGGGTAGTTTGGTGAGGCAGGCGCTTGGATGGTTCGACATTTCTTTTTTTTAAATAAAAACTGCTGGTGATGCGGCCGATTGGGGGTTTATACTCGGGATTTCCAAGGGTGTTTCTTGAGAGATCAACTCGGGAAGGACATGGGAGAAAAGAAGAAAGACTGTTGGAGAAGAAGACAAAGAGCACGAAGAAAGTTGAGGATGGGCGGAGTGTGGAGGTGGTAAGAGCTCGGCTGATGGAAAAGGGCCACTGTGCTGCAACGTGCAGGAATATATAATGAATTGAAAAGATTCTACATGTTTCTTTATAATTATCATAAATAGTTATCAGATATGAGCAATTCACTCAGCCAGAAGAAAGGGCAAGGATGATGATGATGACTTGAAGCAGGCAAACAAACGGCGTGTCAGGAAAGAGGAAGGCAGGCGACGACAACTCTCGACAGACGGCCTCCGCCAGCAGCTCCTTACATGGGGGGTATGTTTTTATGTACGATCGGATTCCGGCTGGCCTCCTTCTTTTCTGGTGCCTTCCTGTTCAAATTACTGTGCTGGGCAGGTGCAGGGCCCTACCAGTAGCCACACAAACAAGCGCCTGTACTACATCAACAAGGTATGCTACCTATGATACGTAATACAAAGGCAAGTCGTCCGATCATCAGTGCATCCACCCAGACTCCAGAGGCCTGCCAGCCTCCGGCAGAATCCAGATTAATAATTATTCTTCCTTTCCACCCGCACAAAACCCAGATGGTGCACTGCCGGTATGTCTGGCAAAGAGCCGGTGGAGGGTTTTCCCGAAAGAAAGACATCAGAGGTCTCCAATTCAAAAAAAAAAAAAAAAAATTGGCCATAGCACCATGTAAAAACTCACTTTGACACAAAATTGCGAGGAAGATAACTTTTTTTTGGCTTTCTTTTTTGGTGGAATATGTTGTATCTGTTTACTCAGGAGAACGAGATGAATTTTCTGAGAAGAATGACGGAGTTGAAACCTTTAGGCCGATGCCTTCTGACGGTACAAAATTAGATATATGAATCCTTTTTTTTTAAAAAAAAAGAAAAAAAAAACTTTAGATAAGCCTGAGGAAGAAACGGTTCAGCTGCATGTAAATATACTCTAGAGGAAGGTGAAGAGTAAGATAAAGTTCAAGAAGTGGTCGCTATTTGATGGCAGATTGTAAAGGGGGTGGTGATATAGAGTTTATGCAAACAGTGTTCTGTCACTGTGTTCACACTTACAGCGAAATGTTAGTCCCTTTTTTTTGGATAGGTCACCACCAGTGTCGATGCTTGAACCAACCAACCAATAGGATGTGGCATGAATGAGACACTGAAAAGGTTGGTGAAGGCATTGCCGCAGCAAAGATTAAAAATGGACTCACGCAGGCCAGGTCTTTGCAGGATTTGAAGATGGGATAGAGCACCGAGTATCACTCTAGTGAAGAAAGTGGCACCGACAGCTAGAAGCATTGCCCCGATATCAATATGTAAGATGAGCCAGATGGAGACAGGACTCAACAATGACGTAGCACGTGTTGGAAGATGAAGGGCCATAAATGATTGATCCGCAAGCACGGGAGAGGCTCCAAGTGTGTATTGCGCGTCCGGCGGGGAAGAATACAAGTTATGAAGCAATCGGACTGCAGAGATCGTCAGACTCGCCTGATGGGGGGGGGAAGATGTTGGACATGTCTGGGTGTTCATGTCAAGGGGGGATGGGGCGAGATGGATAGGAAAACACCCTAATTCCGGACAGGCTGTCGGGTTCCTGCCACCAGTCAGTCGCGCCATGATATTCCTGATTGTCGACGATAACCGAAGCATTCGGTTGGGATTGCAACTCGAGCAGAGCTGTCCCTTCTCCCCGTTGCCCCGCAACGTGCCTCCAGACGCGTCTTCATGCAGACTTGACGGCACTGCGACAAGTTCGCGCCACCGCGTATGTATACATAGATAAATTGCGGATGCAAATCCAGACTTTGTTGTGATATGGGCAGCGGATAGTAATATTTCCTTGGGCTAGCTCAAGAACTGCCTTCTCCTCTAGGCTGAGCCGCAGCCGAGTAGGCTATGTGACCTAGGTCACAACATTGCTCTCATAGATGGGGCGGCTTAAAACACCTCATTCCTAATGAGTGCGAAATGACCCAGATGTCCTAAATAAAGGTGTATAAGATGTCACTGGTGAGTCCAGCAAGATATGTGTTGAACAACACCTGCTTATGCGGTGATCCCCGGAACCACCATGCCTCTTCGTTAACTTGGAATTGAATGGTGTTCAAGATGCCTTGTTCCTGCATTGAGACAGTCACCCGGATGAATGGACACATGGCAGCACATTCTTATATGTTCCTTTCTTCTAGTTGCTTGGACTGCAAAATCGCGGATGAAGAGAATCCATTGGTATAATAATACCAGAAAATAAACGCTTGGCTACCTCCTTCTTTGAATCCACCGAATTAATATCTTATAGTGAGTCCCTACTTGAAAGTGAAAGAGGACTATGGAGACCTTGTCGCAAAAGATAAAGCCAGCTACTATCATAAGCCAGAGCCCGAGGTGGATAATGCCGAACTTTTCTGCAAGCCAACTAAGACGCGAGATGCTTACTTGACACGGATAATCAAGTATTTATATTTCAAGCTTGCTCACTTCAGTAGCACAGCAAAGTGAGATGAACGCACAGAACAAGGCGCCAACAGCTGACGACCTGGAGAATATAAGGTAAAAAAGAAAAAAAAGAAACTAGAGGCTTTTGAACTTGTTGGCAGCTTGCATCAGCTCATCAGCAATCCCTTTTTCTTTCGCGGAATGTCCGCAATCTGGTATAATCTTGAAGCTTAAAAAAATGATTCGATCAAATCAGTTCCACAGTATGTCGTCTGGTCTGGGCTGTTCCAAGAAAGTATTAGAAAACTCATACTCTGCCTCTGGCCAGGCTTGGTGTAACTCCCAAGCCGTTTTCGCTGGACACACGCCTACCCACATCAAACCAAATTTGCGATTAGTATGATGAGTATCTAAATAAACAGACCTTCTTCTTTGACTGCTCCCCCAGAAATTGGTGCTCACAATCGTATCGGCCTTGAATAATGACGGCGGGGATCTGCCGTATCTTGTCAATTTCAGCTTTTTCCAACAGTTGCCCATCTCTCATCCATCCTCCATTGAAAAAGTAGTGGCACCTAAATAGAGGAATAGACAAAGAAGTTAGATGATGTCTTGGGTTCATTGAGGAACAGATTGGTTGAATGATCATGAAAATCTGGAAAGGAACTGAACTCAATCCTAGCAAATTTGTCCGAAAAATCGTCCTCGTATGCTTTCTTGATATAATCTGGATCGATCATTAACCGACTTGTCGAACATTCCCAAACAGACCACCGTTTCGCAGCCTCAGATCTGACGGCTTTGTCATCGGAGGTCAGACGTTTATAGTAAGCTGAAATCATGTCTTTCCTCTCTTCCTGCGGGATGATCGAGACGTATTCTTCCCAGTCTGAGAAACAGGCAAAACCAATGATATACTCAGCAATTAGCATATGCTTCCAGGAATCAGTAAGTGTAAAAACAAAATCGCTATAACAAACCGACATTCTGGAAAGATAAAGCTGGTCCCAGGACCTTGATAGAAGAATTCTAACTCCGCCCGACGGAGAGCAAAGATTCCACGGAGGATCAATCCTTTAACCCTTGCGGGATGGGCTTGGGCATAGGCTAATGATAGTGTGGAGCCCCAAGAACCACTGCGTACGATAATGAGCGGGGAACGCAAAGAAGGAAGCCAGATTAGCAAGCGTGCCAAGTGTAATAACCACTTATGGGGATTTCTCTCGACTCACCCGAATACCACCCATTTGTCAATCTTGAGGTGTTGCCGAATCTTTTCGATATCTTCGACCAAATGCCATGTGGTATTTTCTTCTAGACAAGAGGGCGGAGTCGATTGGCCTGATCTGCACAAGCCCACTCGGTCTTGAGCTTTCTCCGCCTGTACGCGCATAACTTGAATGAACTTACCCCCTCTGATCGAACAAAATAACGCGATAGCTTGCCGGATCAAAAAAGCGTCTGTCCGTCGGAGTCGAGAATTCAGAGGCGGATAAAATTATCATTCATCCTCCCTGTCGACCGATAAGAAAAAAAAAAAAAACTGTGGGGTGATGCTACTTACCGGTCCTCCGCTGAGCATCCACCGCCGGGTCCTGATTAAAAATGACGATACGTGCGTCAGATTAGATATACGCCGCAGAAAAAGAGTCCGCTGACCTCCATGGATGAAGATTATTGGCTTCCCGTCGGGATTTCCAGACTGCTCAAGATAGAGAGAATGTCTTAAGGGAGAAAGGACACGAATAATAAACTAAAAAGTGAGAAAAAAGAGTTGACAGGCGACTCGTCGAGAGACTCACAGATCGGAAACTTGGAGATGCTCGCTCGCAAAGGGCTGTACTGCTCCGAAAAGAGCGCTACTGGTCATGATGATGGCTGCTCAGTGCTGACTGTCAGTCACTTCCTCTTTTCGGGTTGTCGTTGAACGGCTCGGCGGCTTCGCGGAGTGACGTCATCCGGGCAGCGACGTCGACCGGCTGTCGAAGGGCCGGGAGTGCCGTGCGCTCAGCGCGCAGGACTGCCTCAGGACGGAATCATCCGGGGGATGGCAGAATTACCCCGGGATGTGACACACAATGTTCGCTCGCTGCCCGACGTTGACAACAACAACCCAGTGAATATCATCATACCATGGACCTCGCAGACGAACTACTCAACGACCTCGATGGCGACTCAGGCTCTGAGGGGGCGCAGCCAGAGATGGACGAGGACGGCTTTGTGCGGCCGAATCTGCCGGGATCCGCCAGCTCGAAGCGCAAGCATGGCGGGGTAGACCAAGACGATGACAGCCAGGACGACGACGACGAGGATGCAGAGATGGACGAGAAAACTGGCCTGCTTGGTCTTCCTGCCAATGGAACCGAACCTGCCCAAGAGATGGATATTGATGATGTAAAACAGATGGTCTTGACCGATGTCGACGATGTCGGGTCAGTCGCCAAGCTGTGGAATAGTCGAACTCTCAAGGACGTGATGGCTGTAAGTCACTCCGCATGTCTTGATCCCTGTGCATGTATTTTGAATTTCGTTGCTTCGCCCGAGGTCGTACTGAAGTTGATTCTTTTTATCGTAACCTTCCCCTTCTGAACAGAAAATCGACCATTACTCAGAAAATCCTTCCGGCGAGACCGCCATGAGTAATGATGCCGCCGAGTACCGGCTGATTGTTCAAGCCAACAACTTGGCGGTCGAGATTGATAATGAAGTAATGGTTGTCCACAAGGTTAGTCGACGCATAAACTTGCATTTTTTTAAAAGAAACGTATCTCTCTGATTATCGGCAACTGAAACTTGGTGGCTAGAAAATTTCTAGTTTATTAGGGATCATTATGCACCCCGCTTTCCTAACCTTGAACGCCTGCTTCCCAACCCATACGAATATCTGAGGGCTGTTAGGTTGTTTGGCAATGCACCGGACCTCAGCTCTGTTAGAGGTTTTGAAAGTACGCACCAATTTTACTTGTCAATCCGATGTCTTGGATTGCCACCAATGCATAGCCTCCTCTTTCATTTTTCAGACGTTTTGAGCTCGGCGACAGCCATGATCGTCACAGTTGAAGCTGCAACAGTCTCTGATGACCGCGTTCTAACCGACCTCGAGTGGAATCGTGTCGACAAGGCAGTCTTAGCTGCAGAAGAACTAGAAGACGCTAGGCGGAAGATCTTAGAATATGTAGAATCGCGCATGTCACTTATGGCCCCTAATCTTTCTGCAATCGTCGGAACTCGGACTGCCGCTAAGCTGATGGGTGTTGCGGGCGGTTTGAGCGGCCTGAGCAAGATGCCCTCATGTAATGTCCATGTAGATATTTTTCTCTGTTCTTTCTTCTCTAACAGCGTTTCTCAGTCTTACCTCAAATTCACCTTCCAGTTGCTCGGCGCTCAGAAGAAAAACCTAGCTACTGGATTCTCCACGGCCCACTCGACCCACTCTCAGCAAAGACTCCACACCGGTTTTATATACCAATGCGACCTCGTTCGAAACACGGAAGAACCGTTCAGGATGAAAGCTCAGAGGACGATTGGCGCGAAATGTGTATTGGCCACCAGGATGGATCACAGCCGACAATTTCTAGACGGTTCATACGGGTTGAAGTTGAAAGAAGAAATCAAAACCAAGCTTGAGAAACTTGCAGAGCCGCCACCACAGAAGCTCACGAAGGCGCTGCCGGTTCCCTCGGAAGGTCCGAAGAAGCGACGAGGGGGAAAACGGGCACGAAAAGCCAAGGAGGCGCACGCGCAGACGGAGTTGAAGAAACTAACCAATCGACTACGGTTCGGTGAGGCGGAGGAAGAGATCGGCTCGTTTGACGAGACGAAAGGGTTGGGGATGCTGGGTGGGAACGCGACGGGCAAGGTGCGGCTGAGTGCGGGCGAGAGCAGGTCGCGGGCCAAGCTCTCGAAGGCCAACAAGAACCGACTTGCGGCCCTGCGCTCCAGTGCCGCCTCCTCAGGCCAGTCCGCCCTCACCTCGGGCACATCCTCTTCCTTGGTCTTCACCCCCGTCCAAGGGCTCGAACTCGTCGACCCCGCCGCACAGAGGGCAAGACAACAGGCCACCCTTGAAGCTGCTAAGCCCGGCTGGTTTGTCGAGGGAAGGTTTTCCGTCGTCCCTGGCAGCAAAGCCAAAGGTGCTGCCTCTACAGTACTAAAATGATATACGCTTGGTTGCTCTTTCCATGTTTACCCTTAGGCGCAATCAATGCTCGATCCTTCTTGAAGTATTCTGATGTCCATCAACTCCTTCATGTTCACTGCGCTCATCCCATCCTTCCCCATGTGAAATGTACTCGCTGCTGTCACTTACCAGTTCCTTGTCGTCATAATTAATCACAACATCCATCCATCAGTGATATGGCCAGCACTCAGCAGTCCTTGCACCTTGAGACAGTCCTATATCACCAGCACTATGTGAGTCAGGGCACTCGCATTGAATGACTTCCCATCAGTGGCGGACTTCCTGCACCCAAATTCCTTAATCCGGAACTTCTACATCTAAAATTCCAAACTTTTGGTCATGAAAATTGATGACAGTCAGGTTCCCACCACCAAACAAAGCTTGAAATTTAGATTAATTTAGATTTAGCCTGTCTAGATTAGGCAATCCAGACCAATGGGAAGTCCTCCAGTCTGGATTGCTCAATCTAGACAGGCTTAATCTCAATTCCAATCTTGGTTTGGTGGTGGGAACCTGACTGTGATCAAGTTTCATCACCAAACAAAGTTTGAGATTTAGAAATAGAAGCTCCAGATTAAGGAATCTGGGTGACATAAAGTCCTCCATTAGTGTGCCAATTCTTCAAGTGAGGTGGCCTGGGATTTACAAGCATGTCAGCTAGCATGAAGTGTGCTATCTGGACCACAGATAGCCCTTGATAAGCTTATTATGAAAATATGAGGGAAACTGAGGTGTTGACTACCATATAAGATTGGTCCCTTTCTCAAGTTTCTGGCCACATATGCTTGTGTGGCAGTACCTTCTGTGGAATTATGTCACATCAGTTTACTTCAACCCACATTGACTTGGTTGGGTGCAGCATAAATTAGCTTGGATGAGGCTAAACAAGGTTTGGTTTGCTTGCTGGGACTCATGTTGAAGCTTGCTGGACTCAGACCATGCAAGGCCTCAAGAAATGGTTTGGGAGTCTCCTGGAACTTGTCAGCCTTAGAGACAGTAAGCCTGTCCAAAAGGCTTCAATTCCAAATAAGCCAATTTATTGCAATGTCCCTTTTCTATGAAAAGAGTTTTTTATCATTGAAAGCAATGTTCATAAATTGAACTAATTCTTCTAATAAGATTCTCCTTATTTTTCTACCCATGTACAATACATGAGGTGTGATATAATTGTGTTTTGTGCCTGCTATATTCAAGGTTGAAAATAAGTTGATTTTCTTGATTAAGACCAAATTGAATATATTCAATTTGACTCTCCTCCCACCGGTGTGGTATTCTTAAATGTTGAAAATTAAAAAAATTATTTCTTTTCTTCTTTTTCCCTTTTCTTTCTATCTTTTTCTCTTCTTTTATCATAATACAGGCCAGAAATCAGTAAATCTGAATGGAGAAACGGACTCTACGGCTAAATTTACCCTATGGTCACCTTGGACAACAACCTCTCAAAACCCTTGGATCAGAAGTTACACACCCTCCTTGGCCATCTTCAGTACATATCACCAATCACCACTATCATTTACATATCACACTCCTTACACAACCTTCAGTACATTACACAACCAACACAACAACATACTACATACACCATACACATACAACCACATTTACATACAACAACAACCCTCCACACACAATTACATGGTCATGTAGACATACATGCAGGCCTCATGCACTCTCATGC
>SMGU01010182.1:0-17772 GCA_004348175.1 Puccinia novopanici
AATAAATAAATAAAAATATGACCCTAAGGTCAAGCCTCTCATCCTACCTCAGCTTTCAAGTTTTTTTCCCCCTATCAAGGGTAACTTTTGCATTAGGATTGCACACTATGAATATACTGTGTGGTGCACAACTAGCTATAACATCACATCCCAAGATTTTAAGGGAAGTAAAACAATACACAACATTGAAGTCGACAGATTAGTGCGACTGCCAGCTGGGCTTCCAAGCTTATTTCTGTCCAGATGCTCCCCACTCAACCTGTACAACACATGGATGTACCACTATTAATGCTGCACACACACACACTCTCAAAAACAGCCCAGGAAAGGAGTGCATGCAATGCAATGCATGAAGATTTCTGGTAGCATCCCTGGCTGGAAAGATTGAAGCTACTGACAAGGATAGAAACAGTCACAGGAACAACAAGACCAGGAGCTCAACGAACCAAGTTGGACAGGAGACAGCATTTGAGCGCAAGTCATACACAACCAACAAGCTTGCGTTGACAAGGAGATCAAAGGACACACAATGAGTGTGTGAGCACTAGAGTCAGACAAGAAAAGTACACCCCAAGGGGGGACGGTGATAACCAAAGAAAAAGGTGTTTTTTTCTCTTTCTTTTGAATAAATCCTGAGCTTCCATATTAGTTAAGACGTGAATAATAAGGATCATGGGAATGGATATTCAAGGACATCAAGGACCAAGTGCCTCCGGACTGTCGAAGTATTGAAGTTACACTTGTGTGTTGAATACTGGTGGTACAGAGCTTGAGCGAGAGAGAGAAGGGCAACAAAGGAGAGCTGAGGAGGGATATATTTCATGAGAGATCGGCAGCCTTGGCAGTGTCCTGAAACATAGAAATAGGCCAAATGAACTTCACACTCGCAAGAACTCGGAAAAAAAAAAGGTCATACCGTGTTGATGACAGCAGTTTCCAAGTTAGCATACTCTTGGGGGGCGTCGGTTTGGGGTGGGTCAGGACGACTGGGGGGCAAGACGCGGCGAAGAAGGACCAAGTCTTGGGAGCTGATCCACTCTGTTGTGGGCCATTCAATGTCAAACTTTATCCACAGATCGCCGCGGGGTTGGGTAGCAGTCTGTCCCGGAAGACCCATGCCCCGGATAGCCTTGATATCGCCCTGCTTGATGGGCGCGTGTCCCTGTTGATGGGGACCAGGCAAGCTCACCCGGATCTCACGTCCGTCCAGATGACGAAACAGCACCCGATCCATCCCTAGCAACGACTCTGATAGTGTCACCGAGACTGGCAAAAGTAGGTCTCGAGAGTCCGGCGATATCATCTTGAAGAGCGGGTGGGGTGTGACGCAGAGACATATGACCACGTCGCCGGGTAGATGGCCCGGTAGTGCGTTGCCCATCTGGCTTAGCGTGACCTGTTGTCCGGGTAGCATTCCTTTCATAATTTCCCATTCAACCATTACAGTTTCGGTGATGATACATGAGCCCCTACACTGTGAGCAGCTACGAAGGGATAAGGGTAGCATGTCGCCAGTCAGCACATAGAGCGCAAGTAAGATTTGCAACTAATCCGCATACCAATCTTCTGAGCTCATTTTTGAACCTATACCACGGCATGAGGAGCATGTGGATTGGGTATGTGTGACTAAGCCATGAAAGGACTGCGTAGACGATTGGTACCCCTATTTTCGATTTTATTCCTAGGTTCAGCAGATGTGTTGAATGGGGGAGCTGGGATGTACGACTTACTTTACCGCTACAGCGACGACACTGTCTCAGGGATGCATTGGAATGAAAGCCAGTGCTGTAAGACAACAATCATCAGTGTCAGGAGCATGAAAGAAGGGGCTGAATGTTTGAAGATAAGGGTGAGGAGGACTGACGCATTGCACGATTGGCAGCCAAGTTGGCGTGGGATTTCGGTGATCACAGTCCGTCCGTTCATTATGTCTTCGAGGGTGCAATGAAAGTCGAGGTTCAACGGGGGAGACTTGACTTGAGAGGCAGACCATTTAGGGGGTTGGGGAGGCTGGTTCCAGGAGGCATGGAATGAATGGTGTGAGGGGAAGAAGGGATGGCCACCGAAGAAGCCATCTGGCAGGTCATCCCGGAACATAGATGTGAATAAATTTTCAAACATAGAGCCATAGGGTTGAGAATGGGACTGGAGGATTGGGGATTTTGGGGGGCGGGAATCATATTCGGCTCGTCGTTGAGGGTCGCTGAGAGTCTCATAGGCTTGTTGTAAGGCGTGAAAGACCGCAGGGTCGGCGCCTGGATTCTTATCGGGATGGCTTCGTTTAGCCAGTCGATGGTATGCCGCCCTGATTTCCGAGCGAGAAGCGGTCTGTGGAAGTTCTAAAAGACATGTTGAGAATAAGAAGGACGGTTTTGGCATGGATGAGGGAGGAGGCGGCTGACTCACCGAGTATGTCGTAGAGGTTCTGGCTGGGAGAGGCCATCGCTTGCAGGTCGGATTGGATGAGTTGTGTGAGAAGCTCGGTTGATCAAAGTGGAGTGGTTCCGGCGGAAGAATGAGGAATAGTCGACTGGGCGAGTTTGCTGTGGTGAACCGAAGCCACTCGATTGTTCTAGAAGAACCCCCGGGGGGTCTGCGGGGAAAGCGACATCCACAGCAATCCTTATCACAAGACCGAAATGATTGACGTCAATCTCCTACTGAGACAGTCGCGAAGGCCCACCGATGTCACCCTACCGAGCCAGGGCGAGACGAGCTCGTGCGACGACGCTCTCCGGGAAGCAGAGGAAGATCACGGAGGCAGCAGCAGCTCGGCGCGGATCGCTCGGCTGATGGAAACCATCTTGGCGGTCGACCGGCCGCGCAGACTATCCGGCAGGATCGCGGAAGACCCGTCCCAGGGAAAGATCCCCCAGCTGGCCGCCATATATCTCTTCCCATCCTGCCCCGCTCGGCCGTCCTGCTCTCCTTCGCCCAACAGTCTCCCCTTGAACCTCATCCAGTCCATCCCCAAGGACCCCCAACAGGCACAGCTCCGCTCCCAATCTTCCGATCCCTTTCTTCTTTCAAATCCACCCGTGGGTACCTCTCTTCATTTCCCACTATTTCTTAATCATTCTCATGTCTTAGCATCATCAAGCGTTCCTAGGCACCAGCGAAGCCCGCTTGCAGCAGCCCCCATCTCCCCAAGTCCCAGCCCAGGTTCCCTCAAGGCGGGCCCGAGCCCTACATACACACAAAAGGTCGGTCCCGTTTCATCACCCCCAAGATCGCTATGCACGCTATCCTCGGTATTTTTTTTACATTTTTTGGGAGGGTATGTGGTAACCCGAATCGTTATATCTGCCACAGCGGCCGAAGAGACTGCAACTGGTTCCCAGGGCTGTGCCGCCGGCCTACGTCTATCGGAGTGCAACAACATGTTCCAGTCCCAGCGCCTCGACTCTTCCGATCTGGATGACAGTACGTCGGTACTTCTTCTCCACTTCCCAAAAACCCCTCATCTGATATCTTGTTATCTTTCTTTCCTCTAGTCAACCTGTTTGTGTGCGCTGAGGATCGCGATTACCTCTCCCAATTCTGAAACAATGCCTCTTTTCTTCGTGCATCAATTGTCTCGCCGTCTGTGGGCTCTTCAATGCCAGCAAGAACTTGCACAGTCGTCATCTAATCTCTCTTGGGTCATAAGTAAGTGTAACCTAGGGTTTTATAGTATTTATGTACACCATAACTATCCATCGTGAATTGTGGATTAACGAAAACAAATGTGATCAGTTTCCCTGGAAGAACCAGGCTGAATGAAGAAATCCAAAGTGGTCACAAATGAAAGAATGTGACTCCATTTGCACTGTGCCCTTTCTGACATGGAGTATGACATGCAACTAATAGCCTGGTTCACTTAAGATATAGATCAGTAGCATGTCAGCAAACTATAACCCCAAGCACCAGCCAATTTGGCTGGGAACACTTGCTGATGTGTGGTTATGGATTTGCCAAAAATTCCCAAAGTGAACTGGGCTACTCTTGGCTACATCATGAAGTGCTGTTCAGATTAACTAGGATGAAAATTTCCGCAGTTATGTTTGATCACCAAGAAAGCCTGATGTGAATGAATACTGGATTGATTCAATTCAGTAGCCTCACAACATGTGACATGTATCTTTACCTCATGCACCAGGCCCACCAGGAAAAATCAGGCCTAAATACCTGCCAGATAAGGTGAAGCTACTGTATTCATGCAATTGAGGAGCTTCATGTCAGCTGACATGTATTCAGCTTAAATTTTTCCCAGTGAGGGGAATTCTGTAAAAATTTTAAAGGTAGCCTATTTTGTACTTTTTATGGCATGTGCTATGCTCATGCCAAGCAAGTTTCCCTCGGTTCAGATATTTACTATGAAAAAAAAGCTTCTTCACAATACAAGAAATATTCACAAAACTGGCAGAAGCCATCAGGGGAAATTAGCTGGCAATTTCAAGCTTCACTGACCTCATAGCACTTGCAGTGTGGTGAAATGAATTAAACCCCCCTGGGAGTGACCATTTCATGAGACTTCCCAAGAAGTCCCATCAGGTGATGGCACTTGCAGGGGAGTGCCACACATTTTTCTCTGGTGAGTTGACTTGGACAAAGGCCCTCTTGTATCTTGATGTGTCAAATGCTGTGAGTTGGGCAAGCTTTTCTTGTGTGGGCCTATGAAATGCTGTTTGCTTGTATCAACAGTGGTACTACCAGCTTGCAAGGCTTGGATAAATCAGAATGTGTTAATCTGGGCTGTTCTGAAACAGTTGAAGATCATTCAATACTGACACATAAACTCCAATAAAATTTATTTGCATTTCATTTTAATACATCACAATACAACAGTCATTCAATCTCAGTAGAAAGTGATACATCAAAAAAAAAAGCAAAAAATTCCCTTCCTACTTTGGTAACACTCCAAATTTCTCAGTTTTTGGTCTGCATAACTGATGTGGAATCACTCAAGTGCTTCTCATCTTAACACTGGTTTGTGCATCTAAGCTTTGCATGCTGGGAGATTAGGAAAGGCATCCTTCCCACATTCTGAAATTTCTTGAAAAAAAACAATCATGAATCAACCAATCAAATTTTTTCAGAAAATTTTAGGAAAGGTCATTGTTTTTTTTTTTGTTTTTTTGTTTTTTGTTTTTTTTTGTTTTTTGTTTTTGCTTTTATTTGGAAATATTTGAATTCATTTGATGTCAATCCAATTTATATAGTACTAATATAGCATTTTTGGTGCTTTGGGCCAAGCAGCACAGACTCTGATTCCAACAGTGGCCTCAATTTAAAATTTAAATGTCCACTCCTGCTTTCACTTCAGTTATCCAATGTGTTGTGGAGCAATCATACCACAGGACAAGTGTGATGGACCAGTTACTAGTACCATAAATTCATTTAGATAGAAAAATATGCATAATTTTTTTCTTTGCTTTTGATCTAACTGGATTATCACCCCAGCTGGAACTTTGCAATATATTGGCAGGAGGCTAGAAACACCCAATTCATTGATTTTCAATGGAATTCTATGTAATAATTTGCAGCTTTCCCTTTGTAAGGTAGCAAATTCAAGAAAACTTGCATTCCTCAGGCTAAACCTGGTCACCCCTCCTGTGTCAGAGTTGACTAAGTGGGTAGGGTTTGAAAATCCTTGTGGCCAGAAGGTGACAGGGGAAAGTGGGGGATGAGCCTTCTTCTGCTTTTGACTGCATGGTCTCAACACATGATTGCTAACCTTGCACAAGCTAATTTGGATTCTTGGTGTGATAGTCTCAGTCCTGTTGTTGCAGTGATAATTTCCTTGAATCAATTTATTCAATCATTTAAATTCTATCCTTGAGACATTTTTTCTCACAAAAAAGTAGTCCTTCTCTGTTTCTGAAAGGAAAGAAATAAGGCAATCTGAAAATCCTGAAAGTAAAATGTGGTTCTTTAATGGAAGATACACACATTTTTTGTGAGCACAAAAAGGTAATAAAATGTTTTTGTCTTGAATGGAGATGTACATAATGATGACCCAGACAGCATGACACCAAAAGTCACATAAAATAGCAAAATAATCAAACAAGAGAGAGAAACAACAGACACAAGAAAAGAGAAGGAAAAGAGAGGATGGGAAACAGGAAAATTTCATGTGAGTGAAAGAAAACAGTCAAGTATTTTTGGGACAACTTGGACTGAAATAGATGGGGCTCTGTTCCACTACCAATTCTGTGCAAAATTTTCAGACTCTGCTTGATTAGGCAAGGCCAATAAGATTTTGCCTACCTGTTTTTTTGAAACAGTGTGTCACTATAATGCATTGGAAAGTCTTTATTCTGAGTTTTCAGACTGATTGGAGTCCTACAGAATCATCAAAATCAATCAAAAACTCAGTCATTGAGCATCTGGGGTGCCACATACTGGAAAAGGCATCATTTGTTCTAATCTTGAGCTTAGAGGCTTGCCTCATTCTTAGAAAAAAAAGGGGTGTTAGAGTGAGGAGTAAAGGCACTGTTGGAGGTACTTTGAACCCTCATCACATGAGCTTTTGTACACCAGTTGCTTATCTTACATAATTGGCTCTCATTATTTAATTCATCCATCTCTGTGCCCCTCTCAGTTCAGTAGAGATTAAGTTTGAAACCTCAAATGAAATAATTGAGATACCCCCTTTTCTTCAATCATCATCATCATCTCCTCTTAAAAATCCCCACCTTCTATCCTTTCCCCTTTCTTTTTTAAGAGACTAATTTTGACTCCTCTACTGAACTAGAAATTTAAACATAGCAGATTTTTTCTAGAAAATTTCTCCAAGGTATAAGACCTGTTCCAGCCAAATCTCTCCAATTTTCCAGTGAATAAGCAATAAATTTCTCTTACAGGCACCACCATTAATTCTGCAAGATTTTGTGGAAGACAGGAGCCCAAACTTGATAAAAACTTCCCTGGTTGCCACAGGACATGCCTTCAATTCCAGTGCCACCAATGCAGTTGTTGTTGTTCATATATCAGACATTGATCCTGCAACCCTGGTTCCCACAGCCCAACATCTGACTGGGGCCTTCAAGGAAGCCAAGTGGCATGAAGGCAGAGAAAAAACCTGTGCACACCATGGAGGGAGGTGTCAAAAACAGCAGTGAATTGCATCTTTTATTGTCTTTAACAAACATTGCTTTTATCCAGTCTAATTATATTGTTTATGTACAATCAGGTCAAGATGTGGTTTGAGAAAGAAATGAATAAAAATATATTGAATAAAAACAACTGAGAGAAGATTTTGAGTTCAGACAATACAGACAAGATAAGACTCTTAATATTTGTCAGACCAGATAAGCTTGATAAGAAAAAATAAAATAAATGAAAAATAAAAAGAGATGTTAATTAAATAAATTGAGAGAAATCAAAAGATAAGAAGCAATTTACTGAGATAAGTTGGTGAATTAGATGGATTTTCAGGGTTCATTGACTACAAGAATTTGAAATAATTGATTACACACAACAGACTTCTTTTATATTTTTATATTATCAGTGATTTAAAGGAACAAAATGGAAATTTCTACATTTTCAGCTTTTCTGAAATTTGGTTATGGCCAGCTTTTCTCTGACTCTATTCCATAAAAACATTTAAATTTCAAGAAGAATGTCATTGAAGAGCAATGACTTGGGTTTTTTCTACCCTTCCGCCACCATTCTGCGAAGTGCGCCTGGCTTGGGTATGATCATCCAGTGACATTGGAAGCAAAGACGATACTGATGTTTAGCTCAAATATGCATTCAAAGTAGTACATAGTAACTGGTGTATTGCACTCATTCTGTGGCACGATTCATCCACGCTCCAATGTGTTACATGTTCGTCTTTCCTCATCAGGTTTTTTCTGTTTATTTTCTTGTTGTCACGAAGCTTCATCGATCCCCTTGAAAAGTCACGGGAGCTATACACCAGCTAAATAAGGTTGATCTTGCAGGGGAGTTTTTTATGCAAAAAAACAAACAAAATGAAATGGACAGTGGCAGATACATAGTATTTTAGTTTTGCTCCGGTTGGTTGCGGTTAGGAGCTCTGTATCAACTTATCAAGCTGGAGAAGTGCTTGATCGGAGTGGCACCTTCACTGGCTGGTTGCCATCTGGTGGGATGAGTGAAGGGGGGTTAGATTACGTCATCATGGGACTGCGGTTTCAGCTGATCAAACTTGAAGACGGTCAACAACAGTGTCGAGTCAACAAGACGGTCAACAACCAAAACAAGAATAAGAACGAACAACGAACGAAACAACACAACAACAGATGAAACCAAGGAAAGCACCATCAAGACATCCAACCGACTTGCAGATCACCATCTCACCAGCAAACCTGCCATCTGCTCAACTCTCTGCCACCCACTCCATCTCATCAACATCCTCATCAGAAAACGATCTCTTTGAAAACTCACTCACCTCACCCCTCTTCTCCAAAAACAACCATGCACCCACCACCCCTCAAACTAACAACAGCAACAACAACAAATCATCACTTCGGGTTGACAACATCAAACTCATACCCACAAAACCTATCATAACCAACTCATCTATCGAACAGTCTGACTTAAACCATCTAGAATGGCGGGAAGAAACTCAGGATGACTCACCAGACGACGATCAAGCAGACGACCTCGAAAATCATCTCAATGGAAGCCTCGAAGAAGAGGAATCAGATCAAGATCCATCACCAGATGAAGAATTGCATTGGAACCAGACAACCTACCATGGAAATAGGCAAGATGAGGATAGACTGGGGCGGGGTGACCATGCGGGCGATGATGGAGAAAGAGAACCTTTGGTTTGTCATGACCATAACGATTTCAGGAGCGATGGCTTTTACTCGTCCAACAACGACAGGATCGATTCATATAGACGCCCCTCCAAAGCTCGTCAGAGACGCAAGGTCTATGGAGGCGGAAGAGTAGACTGGGGCGGAGAACTGGAGATTTGGGAGGTGGGCTTAGGAGTGGCTAGTAACATGTATGTCTTGATCAAAATCAAACCTACCCTTTTTTCATGTTCTCTCCAACCATGTCGAATTTTTAATGTGGAATCTTCTCTCCTCCAGACTTTCTCCTGCGCCGCTCTTCATCCCACATGCGTTTCTGTTACTTGGCCTCCCAATCGCCCTTCCGGTACTGTTCTTGATCGGCTTCCTGGCTTGGTTCTCTCAGGTCGTTTTGGTGGTTTGTGGGCGGTACGTGGGAGGACGGACATATGCCCAAGTGGCATCTGCGGTCCTGCCAGACCGACTGAAGGGTTGCAACGTTTGGTTCGGCGAGTCACTCGTCGAACTCTGTCGGGTCTTTGTAGCCGGGGGGAGGGGGATGGTGAACATGATGATGGTCTCGGACCTGTTCTCCCAACTCACCCGACAATACACCCCAAAGGCGGCCATTCTCTACTCTCGGGTGTTCATCATTGCGCTCGTCGGCCTGCTCTCCCTCATCCCCAACTTTGTCCGTCCCCGTCGCCCGATTTTCCTGCCCGCCCTCTTCCCAACTCTATCTCGACTGCCTCTACTCATGACGATCCTCTGGCCAATCTCGATTGGGATCATCGCCTTCAGACTTCGCCAGCTCAATCGTGAACTCGGCAGGAAACTACCACCGACTGGTGAAGGAGACGTTTACAGCGAAATCATGGGGGGGACCGTTTGGGGCGGCTTCTCTATCCTACTCTTCTGTCTCACCACCCCTCAACATACCTTCACGCATCTGCGCTCTCTGAAACGAATTAACAAGCCCCCTGGCAACACGAACCATCCAATGAAGTCGCTAGTCAACCATCCGACTGACGATGGTTCCGCGGCGCCGGTTGCCGATCCACTGTTTGCCGGCTCGAACAGGTCATCGATCTTCTCGAGCTACACGCTTCGACGGTATTCATGGGAGTCGGCTGCGCTCCTGGGGGTTAGCTACTCGATCCTGATCTGTCTTAGCTGGGGTTTGGTGGGCTATCTGGGGATGGAACATGGGGGGTATGAGGTGAATTTCCTAGCCTCATTGCCATCCAACGACCCGTGGATCTCGAGTTCGCGAGTCCTGCTGCTGGTAGTCCTGATTCCCTCAATCCCACTCTCGCTACGACCGGCCACCACGGCGCTGTTCCATCTGCTGCGTATCCCTGGTGTGATCCACACGGCCTCGTCGCGGCGAAAGAAGCTCCGGAGGCGGGGTGGACGGACGGGCCCTCGGATGGAGGCAGAATGGGATGATGAGGATGAGGACGAGGCGCTAGTTGGGACGAGTAAGATTTGGGCGGCGCGTCTGGTGACGAGTGTGATATGGCTAGCTGTGGCGGTTGGAGCGATGAGGCTGGGGGGAAGCAATGGTGGGGAGGGCTCGACGATCGAAGTACTTGGGTGTGTGGGTTCGACAGTGATTGCGGGACTGCTGCCGGCGGCCTTCTGGATTGTCCTGTTCCACATTCGGAAAGCGCGACCGATTCTGAACGTGGACCCGGTGCGTGGAGCGTCGTCCCCCTCCGCGACCCTCCCTCGAGCCAGCCCTACCCGTCCTGGTCTTGCCGCCCGTTCCCGCTCCTCCGCGCTCCCCCCTTCCTTCGTTAGTCCCCCCGTCGATGGCCCTGACCATCTGCTCCTCATCAAAGAGGCCCAGCTTCAGAAACGTCTCTCTGGCAGGAGGATCTGGCAGGATATCGCTATCTTTGGCATCCTCATTCCCTTCTGTCTCGTCGTCCTCCTCAAAGGCCTCATCGCCGTCTCAAACGAAACTGGGCCTCCTCCTCCTCCTCCTTCTCCTTCTCTTACCCTCTGATCTCGTCTTTCGATCTATTGCTTCCACCCTTCTCCGTCGTCGTGCCTCTTTTCCTCTCATATTGTCTTCTGTGTCTCATATTCACTTTGCTTTTTTATGTCAGAAACTCATCCACTGCAGTTTTGTTTTTCTCTCTCAGTACATCATTCCGCTTTATTCATATTATAATGATACGTATATATATGTATATATTTATAACATGTTGTTTTACGTATATACAAACCAACCCAAAATATCATTATTTTCTCATCACTTTTTCTCTTGTGTGTGTGTCTTTCAGTGCCGACTCGCGATCCGACGGGTCGACGTGGGAACACCGAGATGCCAGAGCCTCCAACCAAGAATACCAGAGGGCTCTTTCTTATGTGCAAGAGGAACACACCGTCTATATGGAGGATGCACCCAACCTGGGCACTTCCACGGCGCGCGAAACGAGGCAACTCTCTCGACGCGCAGCGGAGGCAGACCAGCCGCACGCAACGTCCACCCAAGAACGCTGGCGCGCGTCCCCCTCGACACGCATAGATGCGGATGTTGACCGACGAAATTTATCTACAAACAAGCTTCCCGATAGTCTCTCGTCCAGTCGATCATGACGAGGATGGCGAGAAGAACCGCAGAGAAATGTTGCGCATCGTGTCCATTGTATATATACGAAAGAGAGAAAGCATTGACTTTTTATATGCAAAGAAAGGATCGCGGCTGGCCGTGTTCTCTCACACCTTGCACACGGCATCGACGGCAGGACTACTAGGCGTGAATAAGTAATATGCAAAAAACCTAAGACACACAAAAAAAAACATCCCTCAAAAAGAAGGAAGGGAAGATAAAGTGATCTATAAATAGAGACAGTATGGAAAATGTGATGTAGAGAGAGAGAGAGAGTATGTGCGTATGATGATGATGACGATGATGAAGAGGGAAAAGAAAGACTAAGTTTTCGAGAAGTTGAATTCGGGCAACTTAAGGTCCAAAGGATCTAGTTGGTGCAGAGGGGGGACAGAGGGCGAGTGATGAGATTGAGGGGGGCGAAGGGGGCCGGAAGCGCCCTCGAAGAGGCTGGCGGGATAGTGGGGGAGAAGGGGGGAGGCGGAGTGGGAGAAGGAATGAGGAGTGTGGCCGGCGGCGACGGAGTGGGAGGAGGTCTGGTGGGGCACCCGAGTGGTCGACATGCGCAAGGAGCCGCTGCCGTCCACAAGTGCCTTCTTCCCCCCGCCCCCCTTGCCTCCATGCATCTCCGACGCATGGTCCGCCGAAATCGACCGCCGTAGTTCATCCCCTAACCCTTGGCTCCTCGTCGGTAGAAACGCACTCCGTGGCATCCCTACTCCCTTGCTACGCTCCTGTAATATTTGCTGTAAAACTTGCTCGTCGTCTAACATCCAAAAAAACAGAGGAGCTCTCAGCATTGCATTAAAACTATCCTAGCGCAAAAAAAAAAATAGGCAAGGGAGTTCTCACAGCAAGACTTCCAGCTCTTCACCAGACAGTTTACTTGCACGTCGAACTTATTCAGCTGATCGATGAAGAGATACTTCACTGTCCCGGCCTTCACCCAGTCCGGGTTCTCCCACTCCCCGCGATTATCCTCGTTCTTCAAGCCGGTGACCGAGAGACGAAAGTAGTTGGAGGCCCAGCCCTGCTGTTTGGCTTTGGCCTCGACCTCGCGCGCGGTGTGCGCGGAGGATTGGGCCATCTCTACACACGCGCGTGCAATCGACCCAGAGCCATCATGCACGCCCTTCCCCGCGCCAAGTGAGACCAGACAGTCGATAGGGCGCCCCGGATAGAGCGTCTGCGCCTCCTTGACGGCCTCCAGCGTCGGGTTATTGAGACTCGTCTCGCTCGTCAGCACCGGCTCCGCCTCCATGTCCACCTCCTCGGCCGGCGTCGGCTTGAAGAACAACGGCGCCGCACTGGTGGCACGCGCCGCTTGTGCAATGCTACACCTCACGCCTGGCGTCTGTCGTACGTCGTACGACTTGAGCTTGCTCATCCTCGTCTTGTTCTCCATGGCTCGCGTCGCAATCACAAAAGTCCGACATGGCGAATTCCCATCACTCGGGTCCGCCAGATCAAGTTCTTCGTGTCCTGATATCCGCTTCACCACCTCCCGGGTCACCGCCTCCAACTTGGTCGCACTGAACCGAGTCTTCCTCCTGACAGCTGCTATCACCCCCTTGGATTGTCTAAAGACCTGTCTGACAATCTGCAGATACGCTTCGATGGCGACGGCTACGTCCAACCTCAGTCGACCGAGTAAGAGGGCAATGATTCCTCCCGTCCCAACCCCACATATCATCTCAAACATCTCACATGGCAGCGGTGGTTTTGGGAGGCGGAGCGTGGTCTGGATAGACGACATCAACTCGCGGACCACGAAAAGCATTGAAAGTCCCCGGATGCCTCCCCCATCGAGACTCAGAATCCGCCAGCCACTCTTCAGTGGATTTTGCGGTGGGGGGAGACAGACAGAGAGTTGGGTTTGGTAGTAATTTCCGTTGAGTAAGTTCCAGTCAAACTCCGAGGGCGCTGGTGGGCTTGACATGAGCGATGTTGCCCATGACTGCCCACTGATGGAGGGTGTTGAGGGATGCGATCCGGCAATGGTCAGTACGGCTTCAGATCGAACAGCTTCAGGCATCGAGCCCAATAGTTTGGCGGGGGACAGATGGAGGGCTAAGTGAGCGGGTCGATGCGAGACGGGAGAAGTGGCTTTCGAGGATAAAACTTTCTCATCTGCTTCTAGTGATGGACCGCTAGAAGGCGGGGGGGAGCTGGGCGAGGTAGTTGAGAGCGTTGGCGAACGGAAGGCTGCCGACTGAGGAGCAGAGTCATCCCGGCTACTTTGACGGGCAGTTGGAGATGTATCGATTGGTGACAGGTGGGTGCTTGCCTCATGCCGGTCAGGCGTCCAACTCTCAAACATGGATGCCTGCTCCATCAGGTCATTCAAGGATAACTCTTCTTCGGGCGCCGTATTGGTCAAGGTACTCAAGGCTTCTTGGGGCATAGAAGCCGAGGGTTGTTCGGACAAGTCCGGGTTAGTAGGCTCGGGTTCGGAGGAGTCAATGGTGATAGAAGATGTCAATGTGATTGGTTCGCTGTCGTCGGTGGCGGGGGCAAGGATAACATCCAACATGGATGTATGCTCGATGAGATCTGAGACGAGCTCGAAATCCAAATCGGGCTCCGGGGGAGCTAAAGATGGCCGCCGAAGACTCTGAGGAGGCGGGCTAGAAGATAAACTATGGTTGCTTCGCGGGGTCATGGTGCTGGTGAATGGCTTGTGAGATGTCGCAGACGAGATTGAATTCATCCGAGTTATCATGGGGGGCGGGGATGATGATGCTACGGAGACTGAGGGAGCCTTAGAGGGCGGTGGGGCCGAATCAGAAGGCGTGGTGGATAATTGCGAGATAGTAGTGACAGTGGTGGTGTTTGTTGAAGGAAGAGGGTGAATTGAGGTGGGAGAAGAACCGCCCGAGTGAGAAGGAACATCTGAATTGAGGGACACAGGGAGCTTGGCGACAGAGACAGACGAAATCGGAGGTGTTTCGATCCCAGACGGTGGCGCATCTTCATGAGTGGTTGGAAGCCCGGTGGAGGTGGCGGCATCGCCAATGCCCTTGTTATGAAGCCGGTCCTTGGGCAGCGTTGAAACCGAGGATTGTGAGGTGGTGCGCTGCTTGGGCAGCGTTGAAACCGAGGATTGTGAGATGGTGCGCTGCTTGCGAGCAGCAACGATCGCAGCAGCTTGTTCGGCAAACGTGGGCGGCGCGGTCAATTTGGGGGTACTGTCAACGTCTGCCGAAGAAGTCTGATCGGTGACAGAGGCATTCCCTAAAAAAAAAAAAAAAAGAAAGAAATACAGTTTAGTTTTTTTTTGTTTTTTATTGCTTACGATCAGAGCAGACATGATTGTACCATTATGATCGAGATCGGATACGTCTCCACTCATTGAGGAACGACTCTTAACAGATGCAGGCCGGCTAATCGAAGGTTTCCAGTTGACTGGAGGAGCAGCCACAGAGATTTGAGGAGAAGGGCCTGGAGGAGGAAATGGTTTACTAACGCTTGTGCTCGACTTCCTTTGAATGCCGTTCAATGCACTCATGTCGACGGTCCAGATCTTACGCGCACCGGGTGCTTGGGGATTGTCAGAGACAGAGCGCCGAACTGGAAAGGAGGCGGCTGCAGAGTTTGGTAGAGGCGGAGTGGCATCACCCGAGGCGGCAAATGAGGAGATTCTCTGCTGGACAAGTGATTTACGCGATTGAGGTACGCCGAGACCTTTACTAGTAGAGTGAGATTTAGGCATGGTGAGGGACATGGATGATAGGGCTGCAGTGCCGGCAGCGACGGCAGTATCGAGAGTTTCGTTATTGGCAATCAGGTGTGGATTTTGTGAGTAAACAAATCTAAGAAACTCTGGCCGTTTGGCAGAGCTGAGACCGGAGCTGGCAAAAGAGGACGAAGCGGGGGTGATGGGCGCAGTGGATGTTGTTGATGATGATGATGCGGCATTATTGGGGTGGGCTGATGCGACATCTTGTTGATCAGGGGCAGAACTTGCTGCTTGCTCTCGTTGGACGCAGTCGGCTTCAAACTTTTGTAGTACAGCTTTGGTCGGTCTGCTCTTGGCAATCAGTAGCGGGAGTGCGGCAAGATCTTCGGATTTGTCTTGAGCCTCTTCGTCTTTCCATTGATCGAGGGGGGTTGGAAGGAGATCGGAGACCTGCCAAAAAAAGATGAAGTGAGATCCCAAAGTAGCCAAGTTAAAAGTCTCCTAAGAAAAACCTTGTGGGTAAGAACATACGTCATAATGAGTGATAAGTGAAGCAAGTTTTTTGTTTATAGTGGTGACGGTGGCTTGTGTGCGAGAGAAAGCCAATGGGTCGAGTAAGAGGGTGACGAGCGGGTCCTGTAAAGTGGTTAAGGAGCCGACAAACATTTGTATATCCGAGAAGACGCTGAGAAGTAAACCAAGATCGGATCAGCAGGGCAAGCAGGATGCTGGTGGAAATACGGATTGGGTTTAGTTGAAGGGGGACTGACCCTTGTAGACGCATGACACCCCTGCCATCCTCGCCTTGATCGTCGACGATCACGCCGTCCTTCCCGCCGAGTTTTGTCCAGACAGCCTGTATGAGTTGAGCGGCACGCAAGGTGACACGGATGAGCTGAGCCCGCCATAGACCTGGATCGATGCCGCGAAGAGGGGAAGTGCCATAGACCGAGTTGACGATGGACTGGAGGAGTTGGAAGGAGGGGGCGAGATTGGTGCGGGTAGAGGTAGCGAGTGGAGGTCTGAGAGCCAAGACAGACTGTAGGAAAGGCGGGATGTTTTCGTTTGACATTTGTTGTTCGGACGAGTGGTGTGAGGAAGAAGAAGAAGAAGTTGAGGAGAGAGAGAGAGAGAGAGAGAGTAGTTGCCTTTGAAGAAGTGCTTAAATACGCCGCACAGTCTGAGATTCCCAGCTCAACATTAAGGCACTGTCTGATCACGTCGAGCCACTCCAGACAATCCACGAACAAGATTTTCTCTTCAGCGAAGAAGAGAGAAAACTCTCCGCTGAGAAAAACAAAGAAAGAAACCTCGTCTGCATTCACATTCTAGTTAAGAGCACCTCCAGCTTAAGCAGTCTGCGAGTGCTGCAGCCCATTCTAAGTTGATAATTCTGCCCCCAACATCTGGGAATCCAGCAAAGTGATTCTAGGCCCATCTGCAAGCGCAACACAGCCCCACAACCACTCGCCGAGAGGCGGGGACATACAAGTGAGGCCAATTAATGTAAATATGCACCTCATGTTGACAGGACCACGTGAGGCTGCCTTCAACTCAATTGATCCTTTTTCTGTTTGTTTGTGATTCCAAAACTCATGGTAAATAATACAACCTTAAATTCATCACATTGACTGAATGCTGTTGCCCTCTGTTCTGAATCTTCTCCAATATTCTGTTGACACCAGGCCAGTTCATGTAGCTGCTTGCTCACAGTTAAAAAAAATGTGCAACAAGCAATAGTTTAAACAAGTTGGAATAAGGTTTGGCTGTAAGATTGCTACATTGGAGGTCTTCCTGCCAATCTGGAAGGCCTTTCCAGATCCAGATCTGGAAATTTAAATTCTAAACTTCCAGATTTTTCCAGATCATCCATCCCATTGCTTGCTTCCTGATACCATTTCTACTAATTTTAGCACATCCCCCCTCTACCCTCTCACCCTCCACTCACCATCTCATTGCAGCTCACCACAATGGACACAATGGATTATTGGACAATTTTTGAAGATTATTATGATTCCATTAAACCCAATCAGCAATCACAAAAATGCACCCTTTGACATCACTTTGAGAGGAACACTCAGGTTCAAAGACAACAAGATGAAGAGACTGCTGGCTTGATCATGGCAATGGTGACTCTTGGTGGGCCAATGCAACACCTGAAAACCTATCTCACACATGACAGCCTCCCTGGCAATCCTCTGGCTCAGAGCACTTGGGCATATCTGTACAGTTGCCATGACAATGGGTGTTGATGTACAAACATTCAACATTCTTCTGCAAAATTTTTCAATTGAATGGGGCTCAGGAATGATAACACAATTGGATGTGAATCCTCATGGCAAGCCACAGATTCATCACCATTCACTTGAGGCTGCGGGCTGTCTTGGCCTAGTTTTGTACTGGCTAAGCTCAACAATGCCCACAGTTTCCCTTCAAATGATATTTGCAATTATTCTAGCAGTCTGCTCTCAATATCTAGGTGTGGGCCTTCACCACCTCATCAAGGTTCTCTGACAACTCAAGCACAGCCACATCATCTGGCCATCCACCAAGGAGGCAATTCAACCTTATCATACCTTGGCGATCAAGAGGATATCTCCTCTGTTAAAGCACTGCTTTGGATGTGTCAATGGTTTAAATCTTCCTGTGTTGGTTTCAAACAATGATGACTATGTCTGTTCATTTGTTTTCTGTTCAAACTGCCTTTGCACCTAATCACTTTA
>SMGU01010183.1:0-31171 GCA_004348175.1 Puccinia novopanici
GGTGGGAGGTCAAATGCCTGACCCATGGCCAGCAACATTCAACAGGCAAAAGGGGAGGGTCAACACCTGTCCCATGGCCAGCAACATTCCAAAGGCTCACATTAGCATCTTGTCAAGTTGTTTTTCACAGTACACCAAATAAAAATATATAAACACATTTTCTTGGACATAAATGTTCTTTTTGTTGAAGTCCCTTGTTTTTTTTTTTGAGAACAAGTTTTCTCAAGTTTTCAAGGGTCCTGAATTCCTTCAAAGTGGATTTCTCAAGACAAAAAAATGTTTGAAAACATTTTCCAAAACATTTTTTCATCACCCATGTTGTGGCAAACATTTCTTTCATGCATTTTGTGATTCCAACTCTGTCGGAACTCCCATTATCCCACAGTAAAAAACAAAAACCTTGTGTTAATATTAACTTACAGGCCTCAAACCTAAAACAGTTAGGCTTTCAATTGGATTTCACTAAAAGATGTTCTCAAAGCAAGAACATTTGAGATTGGTTCTGATAAACCAATTGTGCATCTGTGGTGTAACTATGTACCTATAAAACTACTATCTAATATGTATTTAGACTATTTATTATGTATTTAGACCATGTCTTGTGTATTTAGACTATGTATTATGTATTTACAATATGTATTTATATAACCAAAATATATACAATGATATAATAATACTCCAAATCTAGACAAAGTCCACTGGATGATGTTAGCCAAGGGGTTCCACTGAGTAAACTGGGGCTTAGAGTATTTATAGGGAAGAAATATGGAAAAATATATCTAAAACTATTGAAATTTGGGGTGGAGACTTGAGACTTTATCACATTTGATACTTGAAACCTAATTGGACCACCACAGTGGGAACCTAACTGTCTTCAATTTGCATCACCAAAAAAGGTTTAGAATTTAGAAATAGAAGCTCCAGATTAAGGAATCTGGGTGTGCTAGAATGCTTATAACAAGCTCAGTATCCTTCTATCAAAACTCAGCTTGTATTTAGTTTCTGCTGGGTTTGATCCACATGACTTCCTCACTGAACCAAATCCAACTTTCTTTTATGTACCAGTCACTGTCACAAGACTTGAACCTGTTAATTTCAATATCTCAGCCTGGTCCACCTCAACAGGGTGTCAGGAATTCCTCTAGTTATTTATAGTGCTTGTGGGGAGTACAGTTGCTAAACCCATATTAGGATGGTTCACATAGGAAAATGTTAAACTTGGTGATTTTATAAATCCACAAGCATACCCCACAAGATTGGCTGGTGCATTGGGTTATAGCCTATTCACTTCTTGCTGATTTATATCCTATGTGAACCATGCTATTACTTGACTGATTTTTGGCATGTCTGGGATGTTGGGCAAAAACTGGGTTTTTTTGACAAAACATCCCACATTTTGACCAATTTATACTTGTGAAAGCATCTAATGTATTGGAGGACTAATTTGTGTTGGTCTGGATTCTGGTTGTTGGTGCCACCCTCAGTGGTGTGCCAAGGTGCACCTGCCCTGCACCCGCGCACCCATGTGCACACTTTTTTACAAAAAATAGGGTGGCACGCACCCCCTCAACCTTACTTTGGACAGGCTTTTGGGGCTCAAATCTCATTTTGAGTGGCACCAGAAGTGGTTTTTGGGGGAACCAAAACATGTACCTGCTTCCTTGTGGAAAAGTACATCATTGACCCCAAAAAAAACTCAAAAAAACTCCATTTAAGCCTTAAATTTCACTTTGGAGCCCTTGCCCAGGTGTGCTTCCATTGCAGGCACCCTTGGCAGGCCAACAAGGTGCCTGTTGGTGCGCACTTTTTCAAAAGTGGCACCTGTTGGTGCACACTTTTTCAACAGTGGGGCCAACAAGCAGAGTCTGGATCACCTACTTTAGACAGGCTAAATCAAAATTCTCAACTTTGTTTGGTGGTGGGAACATGACTGTCAATTTTCATCACCAAACAAAGTTTGAGATTTAGAACTAGAAGCTCCAGATTAAGTAATATGGGCAAAAGGAAATTCTCCATTGTATCTAGCTTGCTTTTAGACAGAATTGGATTTCATGGCTACTGATTCCATTTTGACTCTCCTAAATTAGATATCAAATCACCATTAAACTCAAAAACATGGCAAGAAGCAAAGCCTCTTTAGCCCAAAGGCAAAGACACTGCAATGATAAAACAGAAGCTTCTCAAGATACCCAAGCTAATAGACAAGAAATCATCACAGAAAGAAGAAACTGAAAGGAAATCAGAGTTTTAGCCCAAGTCTCTCTGAACTGTATGGTAAATTAAGCTTTTAAGCAGCCATTAGAATAAATTTTCTCAAATTATAGACAACTCCAACAATTATATCTTACTCATTTCTATTTGTTGTCTTGTGTTCTTTATCTTCATTAGATTCTAAATATTTTCATATCTACAAATAAAATCCAATATCCTTCCTTTTACTCCATCCAAAACCAATGGCACAAAGTCTGCTGCTGTTGAGATTCAAATGTTGACTCTGCAGCAGCAGGAAAGGTGTATCAATTGAGGCCAAGCTGGCTTGGTGCAGCTGTGGCACACCCTTTAAGGCCATAAGTATGGTTTAAGTTACTATATACATACTATAAGTCCATGATTATGGTCTTAAAGTATGGCTTTCATATTTGTCCCAACATCAGTGGTCCAAAAAAAAAACTGAACCAGATCCTTAGCCAAGATAGTTTAAGAATCTAAAGGTCCAAAGACTCTTTGTAGGCTGGCCAGTACAGCAATTTTTGCTTTGAAACTTTAACCTTGGATCATCTCCCTTTATCAAAGAATGACAAGTGTATGACCATCTCCATGCAAATGGCTGACAAGAAAATGTGATTTTCTATGTCTAGATTAGATGAAGATTTTGATCAATACTTCACTAATTAAAAGCTGATAATGTCATTATTAGCCAGTTCACATAGCTGCTTGCTTTCAGTTGAAAAAATTGCAACAAGCAACATTTTAAGAATTTGAACTAAGGTTTGGCTGTGAGATTGCTACATTTTAGCCATTTATTTTATGCAAGCAAGCAGAATTAATTTACAACATTTGAATAAACACACCCTATCTGAACTGGCCTATTATCTTGGCTGCAAGTCCTACAAAGAAGAGCTGAGGGTATGTAGTGTTGATTTTTCAAGATTCACTTTGAGGCAATTAACATGGACCTGTCCTTAGACGTTACTATGCTGTTCCAAGTTTAGACTTCCCTGTAACAAAGCTGAGCAATATGCAATTGAAAGGGAGGTCAGGACACTTGTGATATGGATACAAAGAGCTTCCTGCAGCCATTGAATGGTCAGACAGCGGTCAAACTTTACTAGCCAATCATGACACTGCACATTACAGATTGAGCAGTGTCTTGCAGTGGTATTGGGGATAAATACTATCACCATGTCCAGCACCAACTCCTCCACTTGAATTCTGTGGAGTGCCACTTTAGAAAATAAGCTGTTGCATTAATACAAGCTGATTCCATTGGTCAATACACCAGACCTGCTGCTTTTGGTTAGTAAATTACTGGTCAATTTTTGAGGCACAAAATATTAACTTAACAATGCAATTTATATTCAAGGTGAAGTGTTGGCTAAAAGATGAATAAGGTTTGTATTAAGTTATGGACAGTATTCTGCATCATATTTGAGGAATTGAGTACTGATCTCATTAGTTAGCCTTTATTAGTACAACTTTTCCCCAATCCCATTTCTATTTTGTATTACAGTGGAGTCTAGAAAATATGAAGATTGTTGATACTTGATTTCTCAAATGGCTGGTGTCTTGACATTGAGCCAGTGCGACAACCACTGTTGAAGGCTAGTTTAAAACATAAATACACAGTACTTTGGGATTAAATCATATCACTTGGCTTAACCAATATTGACTAAGCCCAGTGCAGCTCAGGTAGATAGGAAAACTACAACTGAGTTAGGGATTCTTGAAGTGCATGTAGGCAGCATTGGACTGTTTTAGAAATTTCAGCTAATCTTGGGAGTTGTTCTCCCAAGATTGAGAGGGATGCCCTAGATATGATGCATTTTTGCCTTTTTATTCTTCAAAATGAAATGAGGATTTTTATGTTCTTCCATTGGGACCCTCAACTCTGTATTAGCAATCCCAAGGCTCTAGAATTCAAGTGAGGAGTGGTGACAATAACTATTGCTCTATGAGCATCATCAAAAAGGGATGTTGAGAGTTTACTCTATCTCAAAAGAGATACACCACTACTAAGTGAGGGAAGCCATAGGAATATATGAACACGTATCTCATAAATTTGACAATGTACTGAAGACATGTTTAGTAAAGGAAAATAAGGACTGGGTTCAGATCCAGTGAGAGCCTTACAGCATTAAGGAAGCGTTCTGCTTGCAGAGACATGTGCGGATCATATCGTATAGAGCTTAGAGCTTCTTTGTCGAGCTTTTCTGAGAACTTGTACTGGTATCAGTGGCCCCTGCGGAGTGAGTGAGCAAAACGGATGAGTTCTTGGCACGAGTCCTCCGCACAACTGTTGCGAGCTGGGCAGGCATTTTGATCAAGGAAGCAATCTGTGTTCTACGGAAAACCAATTTTTAATGAGACTCCTCGTGCATTCCAAATGGTTGTGCTCTCAGGGATGAGATCAGGGATGAGAGAAACTTAAATGCGGGGGTGTTCATCACTGCCACAGTAATCCGGTACAAGGCATCAGTATAAACAGCTTAACCCCTCGGCCAAGGAATCAATAATATACTCTGTGGTGATGCGCGTTGCCGATCGCAGACCGATGCCCTGCCAGACACTGTCCCGTAGCGATTGTAGCCGGAATGAGCGAGAGAAGTAATCAACAAGCGGTAGTTCCTCTTGAACAACAACGAGAGGTATGTGAGACGGAAGAACAAAAGTTTTTTTTTAAAAAAAAAAAGTTCAAGTCTGGATTCTTCGTCTCTTGGACCACTCTGGCTTGACCTGAAGGTCCATCGACTCCGCCTCTTCTGCCCTTGAACAAGCTTGGGCAGGATGGCAGACAGGACCAACAAGGGCCGCTAGTGCTCTATATTATAGCCTTTAATACCACAGTCTATGTACTACATACATAGTTTGTACAATATGGTGAAGCTCAGAAAAAAGAACTGGCCCTTCAGCCTCACCGGCCTTTCAATTGAGCAAGACGACTGCCCATTGCCTTCTGAGCCTGACGGTTGCCGGGCAGGCTATTTGTGGCCGCAAGTCCAAGATTATGCTTTATCTAGCACCCTCTTCCTCCGCATTCTTCTGCCCTCTCTCTCCCACCTCTCCACCCATCGTACACTCCTGCAAGCTTCCGGACACATCTACCTCGAGTTATTTTCTTACGATACCACTCTATTCTCAGTCTCATTAGTATCAGCATTATTCTTCCTTCTGCGCCATAGGAGTCCTCATTTCTTTATTTTATTTTTCCCCCTTATCATCATCAATTGAATTGACTGGATTGCACCGGATCACTCCTTAAGCTCTTTCTATCTTGTCTGATTAGAAATATCCATTTTGTCTGGAGTTCTATCTTTCAGTTCTTCTTGCTTACCCAATCCAGTGTGTATCTCCCGTCCGACATGCCTTCCGACTTCGCCACGCAAATTGGAGTCACTAGACTCCCTAACCTGACGGGCGATGGCCGCGACGGCTTCCCATCTCGTGCCCAACATGACTGGTGTGTTGGACAGTACCTTGGGGAGATGTGCGAAAAGAAAAGGGGAAAAGCTTTGATTGTGAGTTGCCAACGTTGAAAGAATCCTGCTTCGTTTCGTCATCTGACTCAACTATGCGTAAAATTCAGGACAAGAATCTTTACGACCGTATTCTCGCGGTCTGCTTTGATGATAGTAACAAGAAGACGGAGACAGCCCAGTTTCGCTGGTGGGTCCGCCGGACCTTCAAGCTTTACTCTGAGCCGCATGGCCATTACTTGATGCACGAGAACCGGCCCATCGCGGTCAAAGAACAAATCTACGACATCCTCGTCTATGCGCATGCAGAGTGCGGTCACGGCGGTCGGGACAAGACATCAGCGGCCGTTCGGCGATACTTTTCGTGGATTCCGAAGGATGTGGTCTCCCGATTTGTGTCTGTCTGTCCCGGGTGCCACGCTCGCACGCAGAAGGATGATGAATACTTCAGCAACAAGGGTGTCGATGGCTACTATCCCGTCCATGATAAAGTGCGCCAGATGTCTATCGACAGCAAAAGAACTAGTGTCGATGACTACAAAAACACTTCCCCTACCAACCGCTCTTGGCTGCTGGCATGGTCAAGATTCTTAAAGCCGTCGAAGGAGCCAGATCATCCATCCCCTTGCCTGATAAAACTTCCCTCGAAGTCCACCCGGCCGCCAACAATGACTCCAACAACTACCTAATGCCGGTTCCTAGTGCCCATCTAGCACACTTGTCGTCCGGGAGCGGCTGTCCATCGCCCTTGAGCATGCCCGACACCCCTGTGAGGCCAATTCCAAGCCCTGCCGACTTCTCTTCCTCCTCCTCCGGGCTTGATGCCGCCCCTGCAGATATCTACCGAGAAAGCTATCTTCCAGTGCATCTTGGAATGAATTTCGGAAGCAGCTATCTGAATGCACCCCAATCGCTCGGTGTGCCGATGTATGCCCACCAGCAGCCCCGCTCGCTGAGTCTCCCTGTGGTCGGCTTCAACGAAGAGTGTTCGTCAACAGGACTTGAGGTCATGCAACCATCGACTCATGATTCGCCGGAAAAACTAGTGGGTCGCGTGATCAACGCGAGGAGTAAGTCCCAGTGTTCCCCCTATCATCACATGGCCAAGCCGCCTCGGCCAAGCACCGGACGCAAACTATCATCCAAGTCGAAGGAATACAAGAAGATGGTGGTTGCCGAAAGGTTTGCTCCCCCGACGGACATCTACTGTTCTAACGCGTATTATGGCTCGCAGTCCTCCACCCAGAGTCGGTCCAACTCGGAAGATGACGGCAATAGCAAGTCTTCCACCTTTTCCTCCTCCCCGCCCACCTACCAGTCCAGTTTACAGCTCCATCAGGATCCTTTCCACGATTACTCTCTCTCGCAAAGCTCCAGCTTAGATCTTGATTCCCTCCCATCTCTCGATCTGCACGCACAAGTGGGCCATTCGGAGAATATATCTCGGAGTGCTCCAATGTGGATTTCTCAGCCTTCGGAGGACTGCCTCCATCGCATTTGAGCTACATGGACGCGTACCAGGGAGATGTGCCCCTAGCTGGGGGGTGCAGATGCCGGAGAGCTGGCACGGAGGGAGTGAAGCAGTTTGCGACTATGTGCTACCGGAGCTCCTGAATGGGCATAACAATAGCTTTGACGGCTCGCCCACGGAGTTCTGTCAGCTGGCCAGTCTGCAAACGCCCGGCGGGATGGCCGACCAGCTGGGCCTTGAGACGCAAAACCAAGGCAGCTTTTCTGCCCCGGAGTCATGGGCCTCCGAGTCGCTCTCTACCGACCTCTGCACGCTCCCCGACCCTTCTGCCTACCCGTCCATCTATCTCCCCATCAGCCAGGATAACGTCGAGCTCTTCCGCCTCTGCAACCAGTCCGCCTCTTCCGATATCGACTCCCATCATCAACACCAAGACCTTGTCTACTCTAACCACGACTCCTTCAACTCCTCCTCCGCAACTATCGATGATAACTCCGCTTTCCCCTCTTCTAACAGCCTCGGCATCAACTTTTACGACGAGTTTCAATTCGGTCCCAACCCCATCTATTGACTCCAGAAAACCAACCCTGTTTCGATTTTCTCTCTCTCTTCTCTCTCCCTCTCTCTCTCTCTTTGTTCCCCTTTTCTTTTAAGTTTCAGCAGTTCGTGATTAGTCGTTGTTTTTTTTGGTCATCATCGAAGTATGCTTTTCTCTCACCTTTTGTTGTATGCACGAAAACCAAAGAAGAAAAAAAACATAAATGATAACTTGTACGGACATATTTCCCTATTTCTCTCAATCATCAGCTGGAAGTGTTTTGTTTTTTTTCTGTTTCTTTCGTAAGCATGCTGGCTCTTGTCTTTTTTTTTATTGTTTGCTTTGTATCCTTTGTATCAGAAACCCCTTCACGTTCCTTCAAGCCCTTCCCCCTCCTCAACACAGCACTCAACACCGCGAGATAAGCCAGTTTTACGGAGATTGTTGATATTGCAACATATGTGGCGAGTCTCCCAGTAGACCCACTTTCAGCGAAGTCCATTATGCTTGTCTCACATGACACTTGTGGAGGGACACTGCCAGTCGTTCCTGAGGCAATCCAGAAACCACGAGACCGTGTGTTTCCAAGTACCCTGTGTACGGGGAGAAGGATGCATGAGACGCGTCTCCTCACGAAGATCCTGGAGGGAACCTGAAGACACCCCAGGGTCTTCTGAACAGATCTATTATTCCATCTGATCTCGTAAGGGTGGGTGGGAGACAACGAAAATTTAGAGACAGCTAAATGGCGGTCAAGTGAGGGGAGAAGCTGGTAGATAGAGAGGTGTGACTGGGGAGCGTAAAACCCCTGCGCCTCTTTTACACCTTTCTAGAAGTTGTGTGCTCATCCTCCTCTGCGCACCCTTGCACATCCGTGTGGATCTTAGCCACCTCCAGCTACGCCCCGACAACACTCAATACAATCGCGCTCCAGTGATACGGGACACGCGGGGAGGGGAGAACACAATAATTAGTGAGTACATATTTACACTATGGTAATATATGTACTACGTCAGAGAAGATACAACCTTCGTTCAAAATACACAGCATCAATGCGAAGACACACACAGTCGCACACACACACACACAAACCCACCATTAGGCAAAAAAAAAAAAAAAATCTTGATGAAGTAAATGCAAAAAAAAAAAAAACCCAACAGATGGAAACAAAGATAAGCGTCAGTCGCCAAGTAGTGTAAGTAACATGTGCACAAGGAATAATGATAATATCGACGGGAAGGATGTGATAGGACTTCTATAGTGAGGAATCCCTCGCAAAAAAAAGGACAAATAGAACGTGCGAAGACGAGGATAGTGATTGAATGAATGAAAAGGAGATAGGAGAGTATTATTTAGTACCTTCAAGGTAGTCAGTCAATGTGAAGCCCTTGGTTAACGAGTGAGCCGAATGCGCGTATCGATACATGCGGGCGATGAGGAGAATCAAGATGTGTGGTGTGGAAGTTGCTGCGGTTTTTTATTTATTTGTTGTTTTGTTGTTTTGATTTTTTTAGGGTGTTCAAAGCTTTCTGATGAATATGGTTTGTGTATATCGCTAGATCAACGACACCACCAGTCGCAGTAGGGCTGGTAACATGATGGCTGAGGAGGTGGTGCGAGATGTGGTGGGTTGGCTGGATGTTCCATCGTTGTGGGTGGTGGGGTAGTGGTTGTTGTTTCAGTCACCTTCAAGCCGGTCCCTTTGCATCTCTAAGAAATAAAGAAAAAAATGTAGAGCAAGAAAAATCAATATCTCCGCGAGTTAATTTGCACGAGTTTTTATTGGTTTTGGACTTACGTTGTTACTGGCAGTGGGCCAACAGCTCAAATATCGACACCAATTACACGAAGTAGCCGGGTCTGCTGTGAAGAAGTTTCGGTAGAGTAGGACGAACATCAAGATGGCACCGATCAGAGCGATGACTCGGACGGTATAGAACGTCCATCGATGGGTGATTGTTTGATGCAAGACAGGGAATAACAGAATCGCCAACAAGATCCCCATGCTAAACCCTCCGATATGTGAAAAGTTGTCGATGCCAGGGATTAATCCTAATAGTAAACCAGCGACAATTTCGAGCAAGAGGAAAACCAACTGGAGATTTTGATGTATTGATAAATCAAGTCAGCCTTGAAGCGCAAAATACTGGCAGGGGAAGCTCAAGTAAACCTACCTTGCGAGTAGGCCGGTATTCGATTGACCAATGTGCAATCAAGTCCACCAAGACGGCGGCATACGTGGAAAAGATGGCCCCTGAAGCCCCGACTGAAGGCTGACCAACGAGAGAGAAATTTCCTCCAAGAATGAAGCCAAAAATACCGGATGGGAGGTACAGTAGGATAAATCTTAGCGAGCCCATCTGTCTCTCGATTAAGGCTGACGAGGTCAGTTGGACGGCAATATTGAGGGCGTAGTGAATCAAACCAGCATGTAGGAAGAGAGGCAGGACCTAGTATTTTTTTCACGAGATATAAAAAGCATGAGTTATAACATCTACGTGCAAACAAGTCCAAAAGATGGATGCTTGACTTACAAATCTATTACCATTGATTATTTGGATTTTTTTTTTTTTTTTTGGAAATGAACATGAGACGGATAAGCCAAATCTTGAGACATATGAGACAGATGAAGAAAAATAGAACCGACCTGAATTTTTGATCTGGCTGACCAGGTTGGCTGAAGCCGCCAAATCCACAAATAGATTCAAGGGACTGAGTACAAGTATCGGTAGTAGAGGTAGAATTCAAACAGGGAAATGGGATATTAGAGAGAGCAGGGACGCTTTTAATACCTGTCAAGAAGCAACAGTCAGATCCAGGGATTTCCTACCTTTTTTTTTCTTGAAAATAAATGCAGCTACTTGGGTTATTGTTTTTGAGTGGAAAAGAATGGTCTTACATGGAGTGAATCGAGCTCCAGTATTGATCAGAACTTCGGCCGATGGTCCAATCATGAAATTAAACGTTGGTTTGACTGCAATTGGTGTGCCTTGGTATTTAGCCTATTGAAGAGAGAGGGAGAGGTCTCAGTATGACTCTTGCTTTTTTTTTTTTACAGAAGAACAATAACTCAACGTTTGCGACGAATTCCATGATTAGGGCCACAAACATTCCGACGCTAAGCAGCCAACAGACGTAAGCCCGGTCTTGAATGCCGACGCCATGCTGATGATTTTGGATGCGTTGGTCCAAAGGAGTGGTATCCCAGAAGATGCGTTTCCATACTGGAGGCCGATAGACGATAGGCTGGTGGATACCGTTCTGGAGGGGTTGTCAAAGTTATCGTGAGGAGGATATTTTGTGTCGAGACTGGTGTCGACATCAGGGTTTCGATAAGTGTCCTGGTCTTCGAGATGGTAGTCCAGACGAGTAGAGGAGGATGAGTCTGATTCGGAGGACCGCTTGACTGGATAATGATGATGCTCTGAATGGTGTGATGGATGCATCTCGTAGTCGACGGCTCGATAGGACGACATGGTTGAGTGTGGGTGAAAGTAGTTGGGGATGGCTGGGACGGTCAAGAGGTGCAAAACAGGAATAAACTGGTTTGGACCGAGTTTAAACTGAAAAAAGGAATATAAGCTTATGTGTTAAAGGGTATGAGTGGTATGGGCTTGTGGGTGGATGCAAGACTGGGGAAGTTGGGCTGTGGTCATATGTTTGGGCGGAGGGAAGCCACTGGAGATAACAGTCGCGCTGTGTCGCTGCTCAAAGCCAACTCTGCTTATAGTCAACTCCCCAGCAGGCTGGGACTTCCCTCAACAGGCCGGTCGACCTGGTTACCCCACGCAATCTCCAAAGCAGACGTGTTCCTCGTAATCTGCCGGCCTCCATTCCGCCACACAATATATCCCATGGATGCGCAGGTGACCAAGCACCGATGATCGCGTCAGTGACCGTTGCTTGATGTGATGAATGATGTCAGTTGAGCACTCCGTCAAGACGCCGAAAATGTCCCCAAGTGAACATTTGGAATCATATGAGCAGCTGATCCAGCGGGGGAGGTAAATCGATTCAAAAAAATTCTTCAGCTTTACAAATGGTGGCTTAAGACGAAGCGGCCGATGCCATCGACGAACACATGGAGATAGCCGAAATCATCACTTGAAACCCTGATCAACAGGTTCTGCGAGGCGATCATTGAAGTCTACGGTAAAGAAAACTTGCGCCACCCAACAATCCCGATATCGAAAGAGCCCGCAGGTTACAGGAATTTTGCGTATGCAACATGACTTTGTGGACTGATCCAGAAGGGTCCCCATCCCCTGAATGAGGGTCACATAGAATATGCTCTTTCACATTTTTCTTTCAACCTACATAAACAGATAAGCACCAGCAAGCAACAAACTTCCAATTTGAGCCCCCAAGAAGAGAAGAACCTTACACATGTGGATCAAAACATTGGAAAAGTCCAACAGTGTGATAACTTCTGGGCTGCAGCAACAAAGTTGTTCGAAGCATCAACTGGCGGATCTATAAAGGCAAAGAGCCTCAGTAATTGGTATGTGATGTCCTCCACTTTTTTGATTTTCAAAAAAAAAAATTACTTACTTCTTGGTTTGTAGATGGGATGCACGGCAAAATTCCACCCTTAATCTTGCTGCTTTCTACAATAAAATCTTCAAAAATTCTCCTTCTGGAACAACTGGTGCCAATTTCATGAAGCTAATAATGTTATTGGTGCTCTAGAATCTCACAAATCAAGTCTTGATGGAAAGAACTCAGTCAATATACCATCTATCTCCTCCACATCCACCAAACAAATTGCATGCTCAAATTGTGGCAAACAAAACCAAAAATCTACCAACTTCAGGAAATCTATAACTCAAGCAGGAGCCATCTCAACCGTCAAGCTTGGAGGTTACTATTCCAGCTCTTTCAACAATGAAGATGAAGTCAATTTAATCTATAAGTGGCTGAAATAGATAAGTTTTGCTCATTTTTTTTGTTTTCTTGGTACACTTCATCTTCTTGGAGCCTACAATGTAATTATCTAATGCAGTTAGTGTCTCCAACTATCTATAGTACATGATCATTTTATTTTCTCTCTCTTTTTCTGTTCTTCACTCTAGTAGAATCAGTCTGAGTTCTCAGCCAGGGTGAGGGGGGTGTTGAGTTATCTGCTTGTAGTGCCATATGCTTATGTCAGGTTATGCTTCTACTAAGGCTGTTTGCTCTACTCCACGGCCGTTACTCTCTTACTCTCTCCTCACTGAAATACATACTGTTTTCTCACTTGTCAATCCCTCTTGTGAGTTCTGGAAAACATATTTTCTTTTCAGTCCCCATTGGCTCCCTCAACAGGGAGTTTTTCATGAAGAAAAAAAAAAGATCCTCCTGGAACTTCACCAAAAATAAATGGAGGAAGAACCTACTGCCTCTAAGATAGCAGAAGTGCTGTATTGCAAGGGAGTCTGGAAGGGATCTTAATGGGTGTTGCATGTTCATTCATGAGACTGTTGTGTATGATCAGACAGAAGCTAATTTTATTATGCATGTGAATCTTTGTAAAAAGAGGTTCAGGTTGTTCATGAATTTTTAAATATCATTGAGAGAACCACATGCATATTCAATGTCTTTTTGGGGGTTCTGTTGGAGTCTTTTGAAGTTATTTGAGGCTCATTCTTTGATATCTGATCTCAAATTGAGTTATTGATCATCATGGAAATATGTCAGACTCTATGTTAAAGGGCACTGGGTTGTTCTATGAGTAATTATAGGAGTTGTTTGCAAAGGTGAAGTTAATTTATTTCCTGTACAATTAAAAGAATCATTCTTACAGGTATTAGAATACAATAAAAGCCTTGCATTTTTCCTGCTGGGACATTCAGGGAATGGTTTGGGAGAATAATTAAGTGTACTTAAATGGTTTTATTTCAAAAGGATTGGTATTGCTAATACAAACTGAAGCAGTGATATGGGAGAGCTCAAGAATTGTAGAAGTCACTAAAAAAGGATTAAGTGAAGGAAATTGCCAGTTTTTATGACAATGGAAATGTTTTTATGTGGCAAGAAATTTTTTCAAATCTGGTGAGGCAATTGGATAACCAACTGTTTGGCTTTTAAAAGCAATATCTGTATGATGAATGTGGTTCCTGAGGGACTGGAATGACTATGTAGCAACAAATAGCTGGGGGCTTATATATCTTCAGAAATTCCTCAGAAGTTCCATGCAATTTACTTATGTACATGGAGGAATCTGAGGCACTCAGAAATTAAGAAAGGTGATTAATTTAGTTTTGCAACCTTTATTTAAATTTTTGTCAAGATAACATTTCAACTGATTCTGTTCTTCAAAAGACAAAATGAACAAACCCTCAAAGGGGGGGGGGGTTGCTCCTTCCTTGAGACTAATGGAAATATCCATTGAAATATGGGGAGTAAGTTCACAGTTTTTCTGTAGAGAAAACAGATCAGCAAAATGCCAAAATTCATCTGGAAGATTCAAAGAAGGAGAGGCAACATGATCAAAGAACACTACATTGCCTTAAGGCTTTCCTCCCTGTACCAAAGACTCAATGAAAGAAGAGGAGTTGAACCAAGGGTTAAATGGTGTCTGTGAAACTCTGAAAATAATATGTGTCCTGTGAAAATTGAACCCATTTCTCTTATGTACAGTTCCTAGACAAAAGTTTTTGTCGGGTGTTTTTTCTTCTTTTTAAAAAAAAATAATAAACAAATGATTCATTGTCAGAATTCCTGTGTTGAATAGATTTTTCTCAGGGATTTTGGAGCTTCAAACTCCACAAAATGAAACTGGGGACAAGAGGGGCCTCCAATGAAAACATCCAATTAAACATGTACTTTTGCTGTTGGGATGTCAAGAGTGGTGCAGACAGATTCAAAATAATCATCAATGAACTCATCAAATCCAGAAACTTCATCCAAAAATTCAGGATTTTCAATGACCAAGTTAGAAGGTGGGTCAGAGAATTTATATGATTTTTTGACTGGGAATTAAGAGAGATTCTAATCTTGGGCCATGGATGGCTGAAATTCCAAAGCTTGAGCCAGTGTATGATTTATGCTTCAATCAACAAAAGCTTGCCAATTTTCAGATGCAAGGCTTGGGAAAATTCAAAGCATCAGTGTGGGTGCCTGGGAAAATGGGTGCAAAGCACCTGAAGCACAGATTTTACAAAAAAACAGAGAACTCTTGAGGAAACTGTCAGAGAATGGAAAGCAGGGAGTTCCCAATTTGTGTTAATTTCCTTGGCATTGGTGTTGCAAGGAGGTGGTGAATGGGGGTCCTGTGTGAGGAACAAGTTAAGTGGAAGAGAGAGTACTATTTGGGAGGTAGAAGTGCAAGAAGTTCCAGCTGTGCCACCACCTCTGAGGAAAGAGCCATTATATTGCAATTCTCCAAATTTTTGGCTGAAATCCACTCTTGGCCTATTTCCAATTGAATGATACTAGGATTAAGACCCAAAATGTACAAGCATCCTCACTGTTCTCAACCAGATAAAAAATATTTAAACTGAGATTTTTACTCTCCAATTGTCCAGCTCCTGCTTTTCATTTTACCTCATGAAATTATCACCAAAGATGAAAACCATTACATCCAAAAAATTGGAGACCAAAACAAGTGTTGGGTGCACAAATGGCTTCCCATGAAAATACATGTAGACATCAAGGATTCCCTCACAATGGTAATTGTCAATAATCAGAGAGTTGTACTAGTTTTCCACTAGCAAAATTTTTGGAGGGGTGGTAGCTGAAGTGCCAAGAGATTCAAATCACCCAACAATCCTTCAACTGAAAACAAGATGCACATGGCTGAAGAAAATTTTGAACATGGCTAATAAATGCAAGGATGTGGGATTAATGTCTGTAGAACCTACAATCTTTGATCTTCAAAGTTTCAAGACACGTCAGATGATCATATTCCGCTGAAGAAGGGGATTGGTAGAAAACTGAAGGGATGGATTGCTGGTGAAGAGGGGGAGCTTCCTGATCTGGAGGAGGTTGATGAGAAGTACAAGGCTCCTGTTGCTTCTGAGGAGGGTTTCTCATAAATAAGGAGAAGTTTCCATCAACAACATCATACACATCACAAAAAGTTGTATTCAAGAAAATCTGCATGCCAACCCCTTCCCACAATCCACCCATGAAGGAGCCTGATGCATTGGAAGACAGTTGAAAGACTGATCTGAATGTACCTCCTGATTTCCAGGGCCAGAGGATCCTTTGGGTCCAAGAGACAACATTGACACCTGCAACAGTGGATGAATATTCCAAACTTGAAGAGAAGGGGAGGAAATGTGGGTTGGGATGAGGGTGATGTAAGGATCCTGCATAGACTCATGAATAAATACTTAAGGATAGGGAAAAGTAACTAGACTATGTCTATTAGAGAGTTTTTAGAACCCAGGATTGCTTTTCAATAGAGCTAGCCTTTTAGAGAATAAGGCTTAGGACTCTCTGTATACAATGAAAGAATCAGATAGGAAAGGAATCAAGAAGAAAAGAAAGGAAGAATCAGAGAAAGTGGTTAGTGTACACTGCCTAGCCAAATGTTTTTGTTTGGATTTTTTTGGGGGTTTGACACACCACCCCCAATTTTTGTTCTGTGACCCTTGGACGTTGGCCTGCTGGTCAACAGGGGCTGTGGAACTAATTCCGCCTTGTAATTGAGGGTTGCAGGTCCAATCCCCTAAGGGGGCTGGGTGGTGGGTTGTGCAACCAATTCTCACGTGTGAGAGAAGGTTGCAGACCCAATTCTATTTTTTTTTTGAGAAATACAAAAAAGGCCATAACTTTAACAATTCATGAGATATCAACACAAAAATTACTGTGCAAGGCTGTGCAGTCAGGCCAGCTAAAATCCCTCATCATGTTTCCCTGCAACTAAAATCCCTCATATTTTACTATATAAGGAGGCCTTCTGCCTGCCATTTGCACCATCCAATCATCCCATCACCTCACACATTGGGCACTGGTCAACAATTACTCAAGCAACCTATTCTCAGCTGGGAATTCTGTCTTATATTTTCTATCATCCTTATCTCAGAAATATATATATAAATCAACAAGTCTTATCTTCCCTTCTAAGAGGAAACAAAGTGAATAACTCACCAGGTCCTTGGTTCAATTCCACTTGGGTACACCTTCCTCAACAGTGGCTTTACCCAACTAGGCTATTTCACCATATACTCAAAACAGTCTTTCAGGACTCTACAGAGCTAGGAGGGGAACAGAGGAAAGGGAGTATTTATGCTGGATGGCTGTGATGATTATGTAATGTTGAATTTTTTTTGAAATGTCTGTGAGCAGGTTTGACAGGCAAGAATTAGGAGGATGCTGAATATGTGAGTTCTGATTGACAATGTGCCAATGAGATACACTGGGAGATGTAGCAGCAGAATTACTATAAGAAGGGGAAGAATCAAAGGGACAAAAGATTTTGGGTGGGTCATCCAACAGTTTGGCAACAAAGAGGGAGATGGCCCAAAGGAATATGTGCGATTTATGATGTAAAAGATTATGGCAGAGTTTGAAAAGGAAAAGTGCGGCGCTCAAATCTTTTTAGCAGATTCAAGGTTTTTCAGGGTTCAGGCAGAGAAAATATTTTCAAAAGGGTGTTTCATCTGTTTTATGAATGTAAACAAAATAAATCCCATGAAGAGCAGGAAAGTAAACAACTGCGAATTTTTTTTACAGGAGAACTTGAATTTTTCTTTTTCTTCCGGCCAAACTCGAATTTCGAGTGAGTACCAACATGCGAGGTAGGGCATAGGGAATTAGCTAAGTTGGGGGGAGGGTGACCGTTTGTACAGGGCTCGTAGACAGTGCTCGAGACATATCTGCAGTCCGAGCATCTGCCGAAGCAGCCAGGTTGCAAGGCTGTACAGGCGCGCCAGTGGCCGGCTTCGTCTTGAGTAAGTATCGGACAGCAGCGTTTGGCTGTGATCACTTGCATTTCCGAGTGCCGCGCGGTAGGGGTTTTCCAGATGCCCGCACATTTTTCGCACAAGTTCGGGGCTTCTGGCCCGCTGGGATTTGCAGACACCCCGGCGATCGCTGCCATGAACATTGTGACCGCGCACATAGCAAGTATAATCATGTGGAGCATGCGGCCCTTCACGCCATAAGTCTTCATCATTATCGCCCTTAGGGATCGAACACATTAGCCCGGCGACGATCAGGACAGTTGAGGGCGTACACAGCCGGACTCACTGTGCTACCGGAAGAGGTGCGCTTCACCAACTACTCTACCATCAACGGACAGATCTAATGGTGCGGCGCCCCATAAATCGGCTAAAAACAAAAGATCCCCGCAACTTCATTTCTCTAGTTTGGGCGGCCGACCTTCAAGTTCCAACTTCGGCCCGGCCGGAGAGGCAGGTACTATGTTCCATATTCGACCGCTTGCCAGCTGTCCGGGCAGATAAATCCGAAAAACGCAGATTGATTGCGTTGGCGAGACACTCTAGCCGCAATAATTTCGTATTGTAAATCCCTTTGCTTGCTGCGCATGTCGTGTTGGAAAGTCCCACCTGTTCGAGCCTCGGTACGCCGACCATTAGCCTAGAGCAATATTTGTGGTCTCCAAACTTCGGACATAAAAGCATAAATGTCAACTCCTAGGTGGCATCCTCAAAAACTCGATTTCTTTTGTCTTTCTCCTTCTCATAGTTTTTACTCAGAATTAAATGTTTAAATCATGTTTTACGCAAAAGTCCTCTGATAACTCCATGATTTTAGGCCGCACAATACGCGTCGCGTTGTCACGAAAATTCTTAGAAGCGCGCTTCAGCCGTTATAAATAGAGCTTTATGTTTCAATCGTTCGCGCTCTTTATGGGATATCTTTTGTTTTCACTCACATAATCATCATCAGTGTTTTCTAGGATTTTTCAAACAAATCAAAACTTCATTCCTCCCTGCTCTATTTAGCACGTATCGTAGTGTTTCTGCCCCGTCCCTGCTACAAGATCGTTTGAAAAATCCCCAATTCTTGACAATAAAGGCCTTTTTCATGAAGTTTTGTCATAGGGATATGTCACAATAATAAGACTATGGGACAATCACCTGCCAAAAAACTTTGTCATGTTTATTTTATGATTTTATAACATACATTTTAGGCTAATGTCTCCAATTGTGTACAGCAGCAATGTACTGTACAGGATTTGTGCTGTGTCCCAAATTTCAGGGCCAAAAATTGGTGGTTTTCAGGCAGAAAAGTGGCTCTTAGTCCTCTTGACTGTCCAAAAAGGCAGAAAAAAATAGCTTGTAGTATGATCTCAGACTTCTATCTCCACAGTATCTATGGGTTTATGGATTCAGTACACTCCATATGTATGCACTTAGTTTAAAATTTAGACCTTGGTATCAAAGAATGTTGATGAAAATTTTTCACCACTTGAGATTTGGAATCTACAGGGTGTTTAGACTCCATAATTTTAATAATATTGGTGTTTGGGCCGCCAAATTGAGCCATTTTTTGGCCTGCATGAGCTGATTGAGTTTTTCAGGCAGCTAGCACTGCAAGAAAAACTTGCTCAACTGCCTGCAGTTGACATGCAGAAAGTCCAAGGAAGCTTGTGGTGTTACTCCAACCTTTCTCCAAGACTGATCCAACCAAGCTTTGATGCACAGTCACTGTGCACACTGCACAGTCACTTTGCCAAACAATTCTACATATGAAAAAGGTGGAGTTTGGATGTCAGCTTGGCCGGAGCATGCTGCATCTCAACTGCAGGCAGTTGAGCAAGTTTTTTTTTTTTTCAGTGTAGCTCTATGCAGTAGAATGCCACATGCAACTGTAGACACTTAGCCTGAAAGTTAGAGAAGTTTTTCATATACAGCACGACTTTTCAGACTGATACAGGCTAGATTTCCTCACCCCCAAATGTGGGTCACATAGACATCTTTCCCTTCACACTTGATTTGAATATAAAACCTATGTAAAATGGCAAAAACTACCAGATGAGAACCAAAAAGAAAAAAAAAACTTAAAATTTAGGCCCAAAAGAAGACAAGAACCTTGCATGTAGATGGCTCAAAACAGTAGGAAATTTCCAAAAGTGTCAGCTGCCATGAGGCTAAGGGCTGATAACCTTCTAGCTCCACACGCTGCAAGACCCCAAGGAGATGTATCAGCCTTATAGACAGTATATAAAACCTATATATGTTTAAGCCTTAGCAAAAATATATAGAAATTATATACTTCCCAAAATTCTTTATTATGAACTTCTTGTATCTTAATATCCTCTAAAATCAATTTACTATCATTTTTGGCCCCTTTTTCCTACTCTTATCTTCAGGATGGGTAAGAATTGTATGTATTTTTATTAAATAAGTTGAATCTACTTGATTTTCAAGAGAAAACTCCATTAAAATGCATTTATTCATTTTTAACTCTCCCACAAGCCTCCTAGTATCCATATACAGGATGAATGTCCCAAAATTCCTAATTCTTCTTGTACAGATGAAAATTTTCAGAGAGGCTGAATCCAGACTTATTTAAGCCTTTTTGAAGCTTCATCCTTTCCCCCACTTCAAAGTAATAGCCACCAAGAACAAGGTAATTCAACAGGAACAGAGCCATAACTCAAGGACAATTCATTTCATTTTTTCTCCACACTACATAGTGTCTGGGATAAATCAGTGAGTCTCATTCTTTACAGTTATATCTTATTCTTTATGATGTTTGAGAAAGTACCTACCCTTTCTTGCTTTCGTTCTATCTTTTGCTTTCCTATCTTCTCCGCTGCTCTCTTGCTTTTTCTGTGGTTTGTTACCTTGCAACAAAACTACATAGGTTTTCCTCTAAAGAAAATTATCCAACTATTCTTGGCTTAAAAAATAGGACTGAAACAGATCTATATGGTTAGAACCTCTCCATTTTCTTTTGTAGAAGAAGTCTCAAAGATTTAATCCACTTAATCCAGCTTCTAGCTGCATAACTCTATCATCATCAATAACAATAAAACTATCAAAAACATTATCTTTCATTTTCACATCTCCTTTTCTTATCATTCTTATCTGCTAGTCACCAAGTAAGAGGCAGAGGCTCACAATATGGGACTAGATATTTTTAAGGGTTTTTAGGGATTGGAGAAATGTTTCTATGGGGTTTTGGCACAGTATAATTAGAGCTAAGGCCAAGGGAAGAGAGGGTCTAGAATGGATTTTTGTAATGTGGAGGGGACTGCTGAGTAGGGTTTCTGGATGGCCCTCTAATTATCAGTGCCTGATGTGAGACAGGGGGTTATTTGGGGTAACCTGATCTTCTGTAGCCTGCAAGAAGGGTTTTTTAATGCCCAGGAAAAGTGGATAGGGGGAAGGATGATTTCAAGGGGGCTTACTCACTGTTATACCTTTCAGTTGAAGAAAAGTCCATTTGGCGAGTCACAGGCTGGATGGAGGGGGTTCCTGGGGGCTCTCTTACAAAATTAAAAATGGCTTTATACTATTTGTTTAGACTTATAGGACTACTTACTTGATAATTCCTGGGGAAGTACTTGATAAATCTCTTTGTAGTGGGTAAAAATCTGGATCCCCTCCCTAGGGGGGCAAAGGAGCTGCCTTGTAAGCCTTCCTGGAGCTTCTGAGACAAAATCAGAAGCATGAATAGCAGTGAGAGAGTTCTCTGTGAATATCTTGGGGTTTTGGGATCAGTTACAGATCTGGCTCACAGCTTGTTGTTCATTTTAGGGGATCCATCAACATTTGTATTGTGGCTCTTCTCAGGATAACTTGTTTATATTCCTGGGCTATTAAATCTTCCATAGTTTTATCATTTCTATGGGAGTGATTTAATTTTCTCATCAATTAAATTTTGTATAGTTTTTCCACTATTATGTATTTTAATTCTGTTGTTCTATTTATATGTAGTTACTGATTAAGTAAATCAAATTTGAAGCAAGCAAGAAATAAATTGCCACACCCACCAGAGCTGATGCCTCTGGTGAACCAGAGGCTATGTAAGGGGTATATAGAAGCAGCCATTCTTGATCAGCTTCAATCTCCAGATCAATCAAGTCAATCACAGGGTTTTCTGGAGAAGAGTCCATTGCTGCACTACCAGACATCTTGATACCAAAGCAATAAATCAGTTAGTGACCACAAAAATAAAGAAGTCCATCAACCTTGAAAAAAAGAAAAATTGAAAACAAACCACACACACCTCAAGATGTTTCTTTGCTTGACAGGGTGGTGATAAAAGTTGTGTGGTGGTGATTGAAGTCAACAGTCAGGTGGGTGTATGAATGTGATAGGAGCAATTGGCCAACAGCTTGGCGTTTGCCATGTTCCAAGTTCAATGGCCTTCCAAAGATGGCTGATCAAGCCACCTAGAAATAGACCCAAGGCTTCTTGGCACTGTGCCAAGCTGGAATTGGGTCTGTGCCCAAACAAGCTTGTAACACCATATATTTCTGATTTCAAGATAGAGTTACTTTGTATAGTAAGCTCTATCAAAACTAGATCAGCTTAATCAATTACCTGCAGACCTAAAAAACTCCTTATGATAGATAAACAATACAGTGGGATTGAGGAGGTGAAATATAATCTTAAATATCAAGCCTACTATCAATAATGTCTCTTATTGTTACTAATTCTGAGTTTTGTTTCCCTAATGCACTACTACCACTCAACCACTAATGTTGATTTTTTTTACTGGAATTTACATATCAGCCTACACTTAGAATAACACTTTTATAAGACTAACCACTATAAGACTAACTAATCCTACTAAATGGTAGTTCAGGATGGACTGATGATATGAAATGTTGGTGTTAAGAAGTTTGATTTGGTGGGTGGGAGGGTCTTGTTTTTTATTGAAGAGGGGACAGGTTTTCTGCAGAGGAATTTCACACATGGGCAAGTTCTACTTGGGGCATGTTTCAGCACAGCTTGAATTAGAGTTTCATCAAGTGCCAGACCATTCCAAAGCCACATACAGTGTAATACATGCAATCCTGAAGCTTTCTTCAAGCCCGGGCCCCTGTATTTACATACTCCTGTATCTGAGTGATACACAAAGTTTCCCACTCCTGGTGCATCCTCCATTTGATCCCTTGTTGAGACACAAAGTAAGCCAGCCATGCAAACTTGACACAAGTCTCTACTGCGGCACACAAGTGCGGTTCTCTTTGGAGAACTCCCCTGCAGTGGAGACTTGTGGCTTATGTGACCATCCCCGCGTGCGGAGATTTCCACCACTTGGTGGGAGATTCATGCATAGCTAAATCACATCCGCCACATAACTATTGGCGGATGTTTGAGTTGATATTCTTGGTCGGCTACGTGATGGGCTCCATCCACCCAAACCTTAGAAAAGCAACATGTTGCCCAGATTTTCTAAGATTTTCTGATCAAGCAAAGTTGAACATTGATTGAGCGGTTTGGTCGTCTTACCTAAGCAAATGGGTAACTTGACAAAATAAAGAGGAAGATTTGAAAAAAATGTAAAAATAACAAACTGACCTACAAAGTTTTTGAGTTGGTAAAGTTATTGCCAAGATGCTGGCGGTCACTGGGAGACAAGAGAGACATTGAAACCAGCGAGGGGTGTCTGTATGTGCTGTTTAGTTGAACATTCAAATGAAAATCTCCGCACACGGGAATTGTGTGCTAAGGCACAAGCCTCCAATGGTTGGGGCCTCCTTGCCCAACCAAGGAGGCTTCAACAAGCTCGCCAGCCATGGCACATCCTGTTTTCTTTCCCATTTGAGACATACTTCCTTATCAACATCATTCTTGTCCATTCATATTGCATAAATATCCTGGCTCAGCCATGACAACACATCCTCCTCTTGTGCATGTACTCATCTGCTCACAATACCTCTACCATGTGCCTGTCACATTGTAATGCAAATGGAACACCACAGTAGGGAGGGCATTCAGGTGATTTTTTTTTTGACAAAAAGGCCAGGTTTACCAATGCAGATTTTTGAGTTTTAAGGTGGAAGTTAAGAGGATCTGGAGGGCTAGCAAGCCCAACCAATTTGGTAGCTTGGGCCAGGTTAGCTACCTGGATCAAATCTACAGCTTAACAGCCCCAAATTTCGACCAACCCAATGCTAATGCTCTTAGTTCTTGGGAAGTGGAGCAAGTCACTAGCAAGGCTGTGTCACAGGTTTGACTCCCACAGCTGTTCTTACCTTCTCCATGCTCTTCTCATCACTCATCTCACACAAAGCCAAGCAATTGACCATGAAAAGAGCAGAGAAAAAGTTCACATAACCACATAGAACTTAGGAATACCACATCATCAGTTACAAAAAAAACAACAGGGAAAAAACATTGATTACGGAGAAATAAAAAGGAATGTAATGTAAGACATATATGTGTTGAGGTAAGTAATATAATATTATAAATTGAGTGTAAGGGAAATAGATAAATTAAATCAACTTATAAGAGTTACTATTATGTACTGCGACTATTCACGAAAAAAAGAGAAAGAATAGTAATAATAAGGAAGATGAAAGCAGGTTCACGGTTCACCAATACCTAATGAACAGAAGACCCAGACATCATCCAACTCAGCCGCCTAGGGCCTCTAGACTTGGATCTGGTAGAAGAAAACATAAAAATCAAGGGACCATCTAGCTTACTACTACAAAAATTAGATATATAAATCTGCGTATGAATGTAGTTGAGTCAGTTGAGAAGGGGATATGAGCGAAGCTAACAGTCGCTTCGAATGCTGTTGGGGAGAACCATATATTGGATAAACGAGGGAGTCACTGGATAAGCTTAACCCATGGTTGTGAATTTATTATAAATCCTCATGAAAAAATCCTGCAGAAAGAAGAAATGTAATTCAACAAAAATGAAGAAATGTTTCAAATTCAATCGAGATCATGAACACTACTCAACTCGAGTTTTGTGAGGATCGCCTGAAATCAAATCATTGAGAGAGTACCCGGCCAAGCTGTGAAGAAAGGGAGGGAGGATAAAGTAAGTCACGAAGCAGCTGTGAAAAAGTAAAAGAAAAAAAAAGGGAGGGGACGAACGGGATTTTCTGCGCATTGAGATAATCAAAGATGGAGAAAAAGATATCAAAGTCCTCATCTTTTTCGACAACCGAGCCACGCTGTTGGATAGCCTCATCGTTAAGAGTGCTGAGAGGCATGAAGTCATGGTCGTTCAAGCCACTGTCGGAGGACGTGAGACTCTCAATCAGACGGACGAGTACAAGGCCGTTACGGATCGAGCCGGAGAAGTCCGACGCTTCAAGGCTTGAATGATGTTTGATGTTATTAATCCAGGTCAACAGTTCCTGGTCCGTCGATGAAAGCTCTGCGCCTTTTACCATGTTATATGAAAAATAGATGAGCTTCGTGAGAGAAAGAGGTGTACGAGAAAGATATAACTAACCAGATAATTCTGTGTTTGATTTCTCAGGCGATGGACGATAGACACTCCTGCGAGGTCTCAACTGCACGTCAGCAGAGACGTGATTGGCAGCAGGACTGGAAGGAGGGCTTGAGGCAGTCCCATTGCCCGAGGAGATATTTTGTTTTTGCAAGTTTTGCAAGCTCATCAGCACTGCTGCATCCTTGTCGGTGAGCAAATCCGGGTTGGCGGTCATCCTGGCTTTCTGCACCCGGGCTCGTGATTGGGGCGACGGCGGGCGGGGCGGCGGGAACATCTTTTGCGCCTCTCGGATCGGGATCGTTCGAATGTTACACGAAGAAATAACCGGAGCTGGGCGAGGGGGGACAACAGTTTTAATCAATCTCATTCGTCTTTAGAGTCCGGGAAATCCGCGTCACTCACCAACCCAATCCCGATCGATCGTCGCTTTCATCATCGCCTTCATCCAGTCCCGTAGGAGTTTCGAATCATCCGCACTGAATAAATGTGTGGAACCATTGTCATGGATGATCCGAAACCCATATCGTCCTGGATGAACATCGGCATCCATCAGCACCTTGAAACCAGTCAACTTGATGAGGCCTTTGATCCGAATTTCCTAGTGAGATTCAAGAGAGCACAAAGTAATTATCAGAAGAAGTTGGAGATGTATATAGAAGGAGAGGAGCCTACGTTTTGAGCCTTCAAATAATATAAGTTAGGGCCTTTCAGAATAAAATATCGAAGCTTCCATGTGGGGTATTTCTCGCCCTTCTTTCGCATCCAGCCCATGTGATCGGGTGTCCCGATCCGTTCTAAGGCGGTCCGAGTTTCACCTGGATTTTTAGCCCCAGGAAGTTCTGGCTCTTTGTTCTCGACGGGCAATGGAGAAGATATCGAATTCTTAGACTCCGCTAATGGGCTCAAATGTTGGATCTGATGCTGAGCCTGGCCTTGAACTTTCTCGTGTCCAAAATGGAATAAGGATCTTGTTCGTCCATTGATCGAAAGGGGCTGTCCTGAAGAGCTACCCGGACGGCCTTCAGCCTCAGCATTTTGACTAGTTGGGGTACTCTGGTTTACTCTGAGAATGTCAATGGCAAAGCAGAAACTATTAAATCGAAGTCTAACGGTGATGGAGAGAGAGAGGAAATTGGACCAACGGTGATTGGGAATTGAGCTTCGGTGGAGGTTTGCGGCCTCTCAGATTACCCAAAAAGCTTGTACGCGACTTCGTATTTGGAGGTTCGTGTGATTTCTCAGGGGTATCTGGACTAGGAGGGCGAGCATCGGGAGTTTCGAAAGAATTTTTCCTGTTCTTGACTGAAGTGGCTGTTCCAGGTGCCTTCTGAATTCTAAGTTTTTTCTTTTTAACTTTTTTCGGCTTTTCCTGTACAAAAGAAACGACGCGTAAGATCAAATGTAATTGCATCGACACATTGAGTAGAAATTAAACTAACATCCACATTTGTCTCCTGAGCATCAAGAGCAATCGGTTCATCAAGCGGGGCAGGTTCCTGGATGGTATCCGAAAGATCATTTTCTGGAATCTCTGTGACATGGGCCCAAGAAGATGCGCGACTGCGACCTTTAGGCTCAATAGTTGCCTTGGACTGGTTGCGCTGATGCTTGGTTTGTGAGCCGTCAGGAATCGCAAAATTCGTCTGGAGGGGTACACCAGCACCGGAGGAGGTGCGTTTATTTCCGGAAGGCAACTGAGAGAAAAAAAGAGGAAGAAGAATGTTAGCATCCAATGCTTGAAGGAGACGATTCCAAAAGGGACAAAACATAACCAACGTTGTTCGATGTGGCTCCAAGCTCCTCACGGCTGGAACTACCAAGCTCGTTCTCTTGGCGCCGATTGAAGCTGAAGACAGAAGCGTCGGACGGTCTCTTGGCATGGCCTCGGAAGCCTGAGGCCCTGAATGCAGAATCACCAGAGGATTTGTGGGCTAAACCTACCTCTTGGTCACTCACATCCACTGAGGCATGATAAGCTTTCGGGAAGGGTGAGTAATCTTGCTTGGAATTTATGCTGAGACGGACACCATGACTTTTACCGAGCTCTTTGCGTGGATTAGGTAAGGGAGAGGGTTGGAGGGATGAACCGAGTGAGGATGAAGTGAGATGATGAATACCATCTGAGAGAGGTGATAATGGGCTCGGTTGATTTGGTTTTTGAACAAGCATGGTCTTCTTCAATTCTTCAATGGCCTTGATGACTCTAACTCTGCGCCCGAAGGCAGTTAAATCGATTTCCTTTAATGCATTCACATCTAACTCAAGTAAGACGTCACCAGTGATCTCATGCTCCATGAACTTGCCAACGGTGAATTCGTCCAATCCTTTAGCCTTCGCCCATTCGGAAACTTCGGTGACCGTCCATTGATCAGGGAATGCGGATGAGAATGAAGCAAACCCAAGGGGCTTAGGAGGTCGACTATGGGAAGATGAAAAGGAACCGTCACCTTGACGGGCTCCAGCGGATGAAGGGAAAGTACTGGTGGCTGGACTGGTGGATTGATCTTCAATTGATACAAACTGCTCAACATGGCTGCTAGATCGCGAACGAGAGCCTTTCACGGAGGATGAATCAGCGGTTGAGACGGAGGTCTTGCTATCCTTCACAATAGATTGAGATGGATTGGCAGGTTGTGCATTCTGTTGATGCACAGGAAGGGCACAGTTTCCAGTGCTACAGACGGAGGCTTTACGTTGATGAGAGTCAGAAGAGGTAACTTTTAAATTTTCTTGTGACCGGGTAGCCAAACGGGTTCTGGTAGGGACAGCTACTGTGTCGGACAAACGTTCGAGAGGGGATGGGGGCTTAGCATCGGGACCACGCGAAGTTGAAGGTGTGGTTGAGCCGTTAGGGGCGATATGATGAATGTCAGAGGGAGCACTGTTGGGGATTCGATTATCCAAATCGGAGAGTGTGGGTAGGTTGGTAAATTGACTAGATTCACGACTCATGCGAAGGGTGGAGGCAACGGGCGCTGAGATCAGGTTGAAGTGTTCCCGAAGGTCGAGGCCCTTATCGCTCAAAAGGCTGGAGGTTGATGGTTTTTGATGGTGGTGACCTTTTTGGAAGGATGAGTTCTTATCCTTGTCTTTGTCCTTGGGTGAGCCGGTGAGACCGAGGGCGATTGCAGCGGCAGAGAACGGACCTGGTTTAAAGGCAGTTTGACGAGCACAGTCGGAGGATTGCTGTTGGGACAGCTTGGGGGCGGATGGGTGAAAGGTTGGTGAGATAGGTTTCAGTTGGGTTGATTTGCTCTTGGATGCTTGAGTATCAGTTGTAGCAAGGGTTGAGCTGCGAGAGGGAGAGATTCGGTGCTTGTCCAGTGAATCATGATCGTCGTCCTCAATGTCACTCTCTTCAGAAAGTTCGATATCCCCAATTCCAGGGACGCTGACCAACGAGTTAAGACTAGTTCGATGGGTTGGATGGAACTGATTGGAGGCAGACTTGAGTTTCTCCATGACCATGGCGTGACTATTATTGTACGAGTCAGCCTGAGCTTTTTGAGCCAGGATGGCTCTTGCCTGGGCGGGATTGCTGTGGGGTTGGATGTGACTGGTCTCAGTATCATCGTCGACCTCTTTGGAGGGTTTAGTTGACTCAGGGGTAAGTGGGGATGGAGGGGGTAGTGAGCTGGTTGAATTTGATGGATGGTGCAGCTGATCGATGGCATTCTGTACCTCGAAGAGAGTTTCGTGCATGGTGGGTTGAGAAGTTGCTGATGGGTTTACGGATGAAGCAAGTTGTTCGCCAGATGCGACTGAGGCGGCAGGGAGTGTGTACGCCTGGGGGAATAGGCCGAGCTGGCCCTTCGTGTTGCGCCCCTGGATGGATGGAAGGTAGATTCAGCGTGGAAGTGACATGTGTATAGTTATTTATCTATTCATGAGTCAATTCTTATATATTTGACTGACTTGCCACCAGCCATCGCCGTACAAGTCGTCCTTCTCGGTTACCTCGATCGCCTCTCCGGCAGAGAAAGACAGCTCGTCGGGGTTCTCGGCTTGACTGAAATTGGGGGGAGAGTGAGTGTGAGTGGGTCTATTTATATGTGTTGAAGGGAGGAGGTGGCTGACGCACAAGTCATGGATTGCGTAGACGATCAACTGCTGGGATTTTTCCATGGTGGCTGATTAAGAAGATGGGCTGAAGTTGAGTTAATTGGCTGATACTGAATGGGTCGGTTGATTGTTGTTGGCTGATTAAGAGAGAATGGTTTTTCAAGACCATCCAGTGCGATTGTCGACTGAGGTTTGGTTCGCCGGTGACCGTTCGGTTGGCTTACCGGCTTCGATTTAAGCTGTGCTGGGCAGTGTACTTTCGGTGTGTGTGTATTCAGTATTTATGTGTGGTGGGGCGGGGGGAGTCTGGAGATATTATATTGTGGGCGGAGTTCTCAGTTGGGTGTGTGTGTGTGAGTCGACTGTCACTGACGAGTTTCAAGCGGCACTATGTACAGCGTGGGGCGCGCTGCTCGCTGAGATATAATGCTGAGGTAAACAACCGTAAGCGCGGATTATAGGTTCATACAAAGCCAAAGAAGAAGTTCAAGTCAGCACTTTTTAATTTAATTCTGCTGATCGACGCTGAAATAGAGGGAGTAGAGGGAGGGCAGAACACTTACGTAAAACTGATGCTCCTTCGGATCATCGACCAGCAGAATTTAATACAGCTTGAGCACATCCAGAAATACCTCGACACATGGATCAGTCTTACTGCCACGCCTTCAGCTTGAGCCTTGATCAAACCACGCAAGCAATCTGGAGGCAGATTAAGAACTCGTCCCGGAAAGCGAAACCAAGATATGTAACAACAAAAAACGGTATTCCTGACTTGTTAAAATCAGAGGATACAGAATTGAATCAAGTCGGAGGTAAATAAATATTCAAACCAAGAAAAAACTCACCATCTCAGGAGCATCCAAAATCCTTGTTCCTTACTAGGGTGGAGATAACTAACTTCCAGGATAGATCTCTAGGGCAAAATGAACTCACTTCCCAAAATGGGTAAGGTGTCAGAATTCTGATGACTTGCACTTAAAGCACAACATGCTAGACAGGAAAATTAATTGGTTTGTGTGGTGACTTCAGATTGGCAGTTTGAACCATTTTGGGGTCATTCATCATCAAAATTTGCATTTTGTTTCTACTGTCTTTCTCAATGTATAATTATGTGACAAATCTTGTCAGCTTCAATTTCTGAAACTTTGATGAAAGCTTGAGCCTTAATTGTTTGAAAAATAGCTATGAGTTTACAAATGAATATTGCATATCAGATAAAGGACAGAGAAACTAATTCAATGTCAACATGATTTTACAAGATTGGAAAATTCAGCATTACAGAAGATTGAGAAATCTAATATTTCATTCATCAAAAAAACTGACATTGTATTTACCAGAACTGATGCTATATCCATCCACAATGTTATGTTATCTATATCCTGACTGGCATTGGATCCACTTAACCTGTTTAAAATAAACACACTCATGATATTTCAGTAGGCTTTCACTTCTGATACAGCTGGTTGGCTGAAGGATGCTTGGGCTTAACAAATCCTCTCCCCAGTGTGTGCCATCAGGATACTCTCCATAGGAAAGGCTTATTCCTAAAGTAAAATTTCTGATGGGAGGGATTCACAAATTTTGGGGGGAAAATTTACTGTAATTTTTTCAAAATCAAATGTTTGGTAGTTATAAAATTCTGTCTTGATGGAATTTTAGCCATGATCCTCCCACTCACTTCCATGTCTTCCTTATGTTGCTTTATACCATGAAATTTATATTTGATTAAGATTTTTAAGGAGGGTTTTACAATTGTGCATTCACCTGAAGTGTGTTTTAATGACCACTCTGTGTTTATCCTCCAGGTGGGAGAGGATTGTTTCTGTTTTTATTTTCCTTGTAAAATTATGGGAGGTGCATTGCTGAATCTGAGGAGATGGGAGTTTGATCATGTGAAAGCAAGGGTTGATTTTTCTCAGATGGCTCTAAGGCACGGGAATTGACTAAGAGGAATGGGGTTTATGCTGTTCCAAATCTCAAACTGATAAACCAAGAATCATGAATTGAGGAGCAAGCTTCTTCCTGTGGGATGAGCAGCTAGTTGCACTGCAAATAAAAACTCTCAACTGCCTGCAGTTGA
>SMGU01010186.1:0-10318 GCA_004348175.1 Puccinia novopanici
CTGCAGTTGACATGCAAAAATGTTATGACCTAGGCCACATGCCAGCTTTTCTTTAGAGAAGACTATCTGCAGGGATTCATTCTCATTTCTGTCTTCCAACCCCAAGTTCCCAAACCTAGAGCCTGACTCTCATGATCAATCTATCCCCATAGTGAACCCCCTACATTAGCCCAGCTTACCTGCTTTCCCAAGGTTGAAAGCTCATTCAATCAGAAAACCTTTGAGCAATCCTGAGGAAGTTTTGACCATAAAATTATCACATGAAACACCTTTTTTTTTATGGTGAAATTCAAACAAGCAAGCAGTCACTTGCTACTGTTTCCGCAGCCCGCTTTTGCAAGTGCTTGAGTCTCTTCAGCCGGAGTTGGGCATCTTGCAAAGGGGAAAAGGGCAGATGCAGGCTGAGACGCATGTAGCCAGCTTTGCGCCTGGCTGAGGTGCCCTCACGGCTCCTGACGAACCTCTTGACCACTCCCAGTCACACTGCCATATAAACTTCTTTGGATCTACTCTTTTAATTCTTCAAGCATACGTCGCGACTGAGCAGGCCGGAAGACGCTTATCGCTCCCAACGAGCCAGAAAGAGCCGCACAGAATGGATAGAAACCCATCTCTCTGGAATACAAGCTTACCGGATGATCTCGAGCAGGCTTTCGCATCCCTAGATGGTCAACAGGAGCAGGAAATCATCTTCCCCGTATGCAGGAGGGAGGATGCACCGAGCTCACCTGTTATCTTGACAAGTGAGTCCAATGATACTGACAGCATGCTCATCCTCCGGGGCAAACCACCCTCAAGGATCGGATGCCTTCAGACACCGAGAGGCAAAGCTTATGATACCTAGGAAAAGGAGAAAGAGTGACTTGAACTGATGCGCCCATTATTTCTAGGTGTGACTGGCAGGAATAGCGGTCAACAGCCGACGAGGGGAGCTGGCACCTCACAAGACCAATCTTCTTCGAAAATTCAGACGAATCCAGGATGGAATAATGTGGCAGCTGGGCCCTCCTCTCCCATTGACATCAGTGCCGTGGAAGAAGAAAGTTTGGCGGGGTTTACGGATACCCCCTGGACTATTGCCCGTCGACTGGCACGGACGAACAAGCGGAAAGGGAGCGCTAGCCGTGCCGGATTCGGGCCCAAATTTGCCCGCACATTTCGCCCACCAGATGCGCCGGAATCCCCAAGAATCACACTCCATCCCCCCTCAAACAGTCATCATCATCGATCCTTTGGACAAAGTTCTCTTCGGGATCGTTCTGCCCAGCCAGTAGGTAGCGGTGATTTACTTCCCAAAACTTGGTCCAATCTAGACCAGCGTGACTCTCTAAGTCCCAATCAAAAGCAGGTCATGGACGCCAGTCCTTATCCGACCGGTCCTCAGTTCGAACCGCACGTGACAACCTCATCAGATCCTTTATCGCCTGGAAAATTTCCCCAGAGCTCATCACCCATACACCACCGTGCGAGAGGCAAAAGGTGCCTCTATCCAGTGGTTCCAGACCAGACAGGCCAAGGTCGCCTGCAGATTCATCAAATCTCTACCACTACTGAAAGAAGAAGCAGTCCTTGGGATGTTGAGGGAGATTTCGAGGCTCACAGACAAGCTTCTCCCCCGTGGTCGTCAACTGACCGATCGGGTCCTACCCCTCTACCTGCCTCGACCTACTCCAAAAACGACACTGAATACACCGGAATTGAGAACACCACTAGCGCAATTGGTTGGTCACTTTCCCTTTAGCATCTTCGAATAGAGTGGTTAATGTGGTGAAAGAAAAAAAAGGAGGATTAGTGTTGAAAACACAGCTAAAGGGGAGCTGAGCATCTGGGTTTGATTTGCTGGACCACTTTCAGATCCCAACTCCGTTGCATCTGTCCCCGAGGATTACGGACTGGCGGATGACACCTTCGGAAATTACTACAGAGTGGACGATTTGACGAATGCGCGGGGTTATGAGCCGCAGATCTATGAGCACGAAGAACGAGGGTTTGATACCCGCAGCTATGATCCTGGATCCCAGAGCTTTGTCGAGATGGACGAGCTAGATGAGGGGCAATATTACAATGAATCAGCCGACTATTACTACCCTGCGGAAGCTACCGAAGAGTGCATGGTCGAAGAGACGTGGGATGACGGGCAGTCAATATTTGACCAACAGGCCAGCAGGAGAGGCCCAATTGATCTGGGCGGAGGCTCGACCGGGACTGGGTTCCAAACGGGCCGCTGTGACGTCGGCGGTCGGGAGCAGCAGGACACTGACTTCCGACGAAGAGGTTCCTCGAAGGTCGGCCGTTTATCCCGCTACACCCGACGGACACCGTACCGGGCCCCGGCATATGCCCGGGGCTCGTCTAGCTCAAGGATTCCACCGGAGGTATATCGCTACAAACCGAGCGGCCCAAAGCCCAAGAAAGCTTTCCATGAAGCGATATCCGGCTTTAAATTCAAATCCTCGCGTCCGCACCCTCACCCACATCGCGAGCATCCCAAGCCCCCTTTGAAGCCCGTAAAGCTTTCGTGCCTGTACGAGCCAGCAGAGAGACGGCTGGACGGCAAAAGAGACACCAGGGGGCACGATGAAGAGGGTGCTGAGCTACCGCTTCCGGCGCTACGGTCGAGAGCCATTAAACCTCCCTTCCTAAGGACTTCCGAGCCATCCGAGCGGACCCCGCGATCTGAAGCTCCTCCGAGTTTATATTCCGGTCACCTCCAGCAATACAGGCCTTCTCAAGGCAGAGAACATGGGGAGGTTGATGGCCACACCCAAAAGCGTACGGATCATCGTCAACGAGTGCGCTCGCGCTCGGAAAGCATCACTCTTAGTAGGCCCCAGCGTCCCAGCCGACCCCAATCGCCGCCTCTGCCTACCCGGTGTGGAATGGGTGCGGATCAGCCAACAGGTGTCGTCGAGCTGGAATCCTGGCCACAGGACGCAGAAAGCAGTGGGTCGGAAAGCATCGAAGTGGTCGAGCCAACCGATCGGGTGACCTCATCTGGGGGGGTGATGTCCCGACGCTGTAAGACGGACCGCCCACCAAATATCCGCTCTATCGAACACTGCTTGACTGAATCCAGACGCGACCAGCCCGGCGCCATTCCAGCTAACCCTTCCCCCTCGCATTCATCTGCCCTTCTGCCCGCGACCAGACTGCCTAAAACCATCTTTCTTAAGTACGATTTCAATCGTCTCTCTGTACAGAACTGTCGCGCTCTTCGAGAACTACTGGAGGATCAGGTTAGACGAAAAAGGGGTTGGTCGGATGATTCAACAATATTTTGAGACCTTTACTAACTCTTTGCAATCTATGCACGTATAAATGTATTATTATTGTAAACCATTCGACATTGACTTGGCTCATATTGCCGGGACATAGTTGGGTAATGGCATACAAACCATACGATGATATGGAAGGTAGCAAACCTCAATCTGAATTACTACAACTCATGCTGCTTTGTATCTCCTGTCTCCTGTTGCGTTTCTTATTCAGCTCCGGTACTGTGACGTTCTTCTCGCATGTAGGGTTTTGTTTTCGTCCAAACGTCTCCGAGGCCATGTTTGTTTTTGAAATAGTGGCCCTAACCCAAGAATCTTGAGCTACCCAAATATTACAATTGACGAGCGAAACGTGCCCTGGAGTGGGTGGGCCCAGGTGTAACATTCGTTGAGAATTCAGCCATTTTCTATCCGTTATGATCTGTTGTTGTTCATATTCTCCTCCAACCGTTCGTTGCGGATATCCTACTTGGCACCTAACCTCGCTCACCGCCCCCTCATACCGGAACACACACAGTCCCAAGTTCGATACCCGCCACTGCAAGATATCGCCGCAGCCCCATACGTGCCCAATGCGACTACTGACGTTGTGGTACTGCGCCGTGGCAATCGCTCCGACGTGCCTCCAGCTCCCTGAAGACTATAAATCAATCACCCTGTCCCCCCCGTGCTCCAGATGTAACAACGCGAACTATGTTCGCGATGGAACTCGCCTGGTCTGGGATGAAACTTGCCAATACGAAGCGACGTGCGACCACGGCAGGCTGCTGCCGCCGTGTGGATACCTTAGGGAGCAGGTCACCTACAAGTGTAGCGGGTGCTTTAAGCTCCAGATGTGTACCCGATGTGTAGTTTCGCGCATCGGAACAGGTGGCAAGATGTTCCATCCGAATGTCTGCTACTGCGAATAATTGTACATATACTGCATAATTAGACGCAGCATCTGGACATTGTCCAATCCAGAGGAGGCTCATTGAACCTGCAAACGGAATTCCCTTTTTGTTGTGCCTTAAGTTTCAGACAAACATTATCTAACTATCCTTGCTTCATCTTGGACTGGTGATAAGCCAGAGTAGAGTCAAAGTGACTTCAAGTAAGAGAAGTGACTCTGGAAAACTTGTAAGAGCTCTATCTGATAAGAGGAGATTGGGTTCAGTGAGGTACACAGCGGATCCGAAAACTTGTGGCCTGGCAGTGGGACTGTCCTTTTTTTTGTTTTTGCACCACTGGCTTTCTACACCCCCTTGAGCAAATTTGACCCTGACCCCCCCTACCACTGTACCTGGTGCTGAAGGCAATCCCCCTGACTTTGTGATCAGTCCAATTGGCCTGCAAACCAGCTTTCTTGAGCCTGCATACTGGGCTGTACAGGCTGTGAAGCATGAAATTTGGTGGTGCAGAGTAGAAATTTTCGTCAAAATGGCCAGGCCAAATTCACAAGATTTTTGGGATTGGATGTACACAGCAGATTGGAATTCCAGGTGACATTTCACTGTAGAGAAACCCCAGTCATGGCAACCAATTGCAACTGTGATCAAGCTTCCCCATGAAAGGTGTCAGCCTTTGGTCTTGTACAAGTGTTGCTCTGCAATTAGGAGGACAGAGTTTGACCATAAGGTGGTGCTATACAGATTAAAACTGCCAATGGTCATTTCAGAAGTTAAAAAGAGAAAAAAAATCCAGAAAAGTATGTGGCTGGATTGGGAAATTTTCCATTATCTATGCTGCAGTTGAAGTTGGCTTTGGTGGATATAAATTGAGGGGGACTACTGTTGATATTTTCAGCTGGAAGACCTGCTGTGGCGCAATTGACTAAGGTCTTCCAAAATTATTTAAATCCAGAAAAAATATTTTAAGAGGGTTGTGACTCAGAAGAGCTATTTGTTTAAGGTTAAACTGCTGGTAAAATTGTTGAGTTTGGCCAAGGAGTTGTTTTTAGGTCAGTACTTTGGACATGGCTCTCAAGAGACATAATTTAGCCCATAAATATGGGTTGAGTGTATGGATTCACATCCTTCTATGAAAACTAGGGCTCCCCCTGGCTCCCCATACCACATATTTGGGCTTTATTTGACCTGTAAAGATTGATTCAGATACATTTTTGACCATATTTACACACAATTTGTTTTCTGTTTTTTTTTGCCCAAACCTTTTGGACAAAGGCCAAATCCTGGGCAGGTTTTTGATGTCCTCAACTATATATACCCTAAAGGTTTATCTAGCTTAACAGCAAGTCCCTCCATGGCATAGGGCCAGGTGCAGCCTGGCTGGCACAAAGTGCCCCTCCAAAGGAGGGGCTTGTGTGTAATGTTTGATTCTCAGCATGGAAGCTAATTTTTTTTGGTTGGAAAAACTTGCCTCATCCATATGGGGGTGATGGAATTTCCTAAAGCTTGATTGGACCATTGAATAGGCCTCAATCTGGTATATCCACTCATCCTAGTCCCATCCCTCCTGGGTATTTGTCCCACTTTCCATAGGGGTTTGAAGTTACAGGTTTTGATTTGAGTGGTCTGCCCATCCACTTCTAACATAATCAAGTCCCTCTGTTTTGGAGGTGTGCTTGTGCCCCCCACAAGGGCCTCCAAAGGAGGGAATTATGCCCAACTATTACCGCCCAAGAGCATTAACTTATTACTAGGGGAATATTTTAAAATGGAATTACTGTTTTAGTTACAAGTATGCTTGCAATTCTGCTCGTCAAAATTGATTGCCTTGTTTTGGCTATCCTCATCATGAAACCAGAACCTAAATATTCTTTTACAACATAGAGTTTGCAACAGTCTCAAGCTTAATTCATCCACCACAAAACTCATTCCCTACAGTATTTCTTCCTAAATACTGTTGTGTGCATGAAAATACAGTACAACCTTATAAGATCTGTCACTAAGAACTTCTGGAAAGGAATTAAATCCTTTGGTCCTGGCTTGCTCTGGTCACTGTATGGCATGCAAGATGGCCACCACAGAGAAAATACCAGAAAAGTGACATACTTTTTTTTTGCTGTCTTCATTGCACAAAATCACATTAAACAAGGAGTTCATAAAATAAAAAGGCATGGAGGAGTGCATTAGAAGGGGGGATTGTTGCACACATTTTGTTCTACAATTTCTCAACAATCAGAGGAGAAAAAAAATGAAGTACAATGGATGCAAGAAAGAAGCCTCAAAATTCCTTTCAGTGAGGCAGCGTACTTTGGGCATAAGTCCCTCTTTTGGAGGCCCCTGCAGGGAGTTCAAGCACACATTCAAAACAGAGGGACTTGATTAAGTTAGATCCACTTATTCTTGAAACATAATTGATGTGGCAGATCCTGTATTGTTAGGTCTCAATTCAGTTTCAATAAAACTTCTGTAATGGTATTTCATCACTGTGCTAGCTTTTCATGAACCCAATATTTGGCTCTGTACGGAATGAATAGAGATCTTGCATTGATCTTGATACAGGAAGCTATGGGCATAGCTTTGTGCAGTTCACAAAAATCCTTCTCTCCTGCAATTGTGAAGATGGAGGTTTTTTGCGCAATAGTAGAGAAAGTAAATTGTATGGTTTTGTGGCCAAGATCCTCATCTACTTGGAAAAATTGGAGGCAGAGCTCTCTCATTTGTGGTTCTTAGCAATAACTCTTCTAAGGCTCAACATCAATTTCACATGGAAGGCTTAGATAAGCTCGGCCCTGCCGGCTGGCAGGACTTGTGTTAAGTTCGAGCCACGCGGCCTAAAATCTTGGTGATGAATTTTGCAGCGGGGGGGCGATCAAGTGACTCCCCGAAACACCCGGTTTACCACACATTACTCAGTTCCATTCTTACGCTTTTTCGGATTTCAATTCCTACCTGGTTACCTTTCTTGATTTCCACTTCATGCGGCCGCTAACTGTGTTTTCACATCTTCCCAGATATTCTATCATTTCCAACGCGTTGATCTAATTTATTCGTTCATTCATCATTCCTTCAGATGAATTCCGTCGAGAGGTCCCCGAAAAGATCCACTCACGAAGAAACCACGAGTCGGAAGAGATCCGCCAGTATTTTATCAGACACGTGCGATTCTGAATCCGGAGAACTCTATCAATGGCAGCAATCCTCCATCTCATGGAAAAAGTCTTATGATCAAAAAGTGGCGCAGTGTCTTGCTCGAAGAGAGCTCCCCATCGGACCAGTCGAACAATATTTGAACCTGATCTCGTCCATTCGTGTCCCAGATTCGGCACCTAATAGTACCCAATCTCTCGATCCTTCCGTGGCACCCCCACTTCCTCATTCGACCCCCAGTGATGTAGAGAACAGGAGAGAAAGCTTACCAAAAAATTCAGCCGACCCAGACGAGACTTCAGAGCCTACGTCACCTCAGAATCCCACAACAAGCACACATCCAGAGCGCGTGGTGCTTGCACCGGAGACACCTGGGATATTCATCGTACCAAATACCCCAAGCGCATTACTCGCCCCAGAAACACCTGGATCTGTCTCAAGCATCTGTCCGGTGGAAAAAGCTCATGTTCATGTTATCCCTGTGAAATTAGGTATTACCACTCAAGTCTCTGATCAACCACAAACCAGGGCATCCCCATCTCGGGACATGATAAATTTGGCTGATGGGAGTCCATCGGCTCGTCAAAGTAGTGTTGATATTGGGCAGGCTCATAGTCCATCAGAAGCATCCAACAATTTGGGCCTTCATCGCACGATTAGTGGAACAAGTGCTTCCAGCTCAACCAAGATAAGAAATACGAAGACCAACCGCAGGCATTCCAAAGTGAAGGAAGTCGATACGTTGGAGGCGTATGATAAATTGACGGCAAAAGAACGATTGGCTCGATTCCCGAGGGTTGACATATGGGCTGACTTTCTAGCTCGGACTATAAGGATATCTCCGAAGAGACCTATAATCAAGGACTTCATGAAGCGATGTCGCATTTACTACCTCATCGACCCGAAATTTCAACAAAATCTTGACGATGCCGATCGAATGAGGATGCGAAAGCTCTTTGAGGCTGGTGCTCAGATTCAACCAGAGCTCAAAGCCAAACACGTTACCCACATCATTGTTCGAGAGGGCACCTCATGGAATGCATGCCTTCGTGCCATCAAGGCTACAGTTCAGGATCCTGTAGAAAGACAGACCATCAAAGAAATGTGTTTGTCATCCGTAGATAAGATTGCGGGTGAGGAGTTGATTTGGGTCATGGATTTCAAATGGGTTACCAGCTGTCTGTCTTATGGAGCCATCCCTGCTGAGAAATACACATGCATTCGACCTCGTGCGCCGAAGGTCTTGAAGCAACCGATGCCCCTCCCAGTTCAGTCTCCTGAATCCCAAAATGCGAACCGATCTGCCCAAGCAGACCATCATACTGACTCGTCATACGATGAAATCGAAACGTCGATATGCTTACAAAACAAGCCACATCATCAAGCTGCACGAAATCCCAAAATAGCAGAGAAAAATATTCCTGGGTTGGAGAATCAACTACAGCTAGCCCGCTTGGGCGAAGGAACAGAAGTAAGTCTATCAACAAGGGGAACCTTGATCGTGCAGTCAAACCTCGCCTGACAAGTGCGCATTCTTCTGCGCCTGAAGAGTGACGATTCTGAGGTTCAAGAATTAGACCAGGAGCCCTATTCGGGCCCTTCAATCACAGGCATCCCTACCCGAAAGACAAAAAATAGAGCGCGACAAGCATGTGACAAGTCTGGAAATGGTACCGGGAAGAAAAATGGACCTAATGAAGATATTTGTCTCAAGGTATTTTTTGTTGGCTCAGTCACATCCAATGACCATGAGCGCTTATTATTATTATTATTTTCTTATTTTTTGTCGCTTCTGTCTTTCGATATGTTTTTACTCACGATTAATCAGCTGGAAAAAATTCTCGAGCTTTATGGCTCCAGTCCACATGATAACTTCCGTATACATGCGATTCGAAAAGTCTTGAATATCTTGAGAACTCAACCTAAGCGAGTGAGTCCCATTATTTCAATCCAATTCACCCCTCTTGACCTCATTGTCGGTGAGGTGACAAATGCTCGGCAAATGATGACTTGTGCGTGCATATCTTCGACGGCAGGTTGATGATGTAAGAGGAATTCCGACTCCTCTGAAGAGGTCTGATACCCGAACAACTAACCCTTTCTTTAACACACATTATTGATTGCTTCGTCTCACAAATGTCGTTCAGTTTGATACGCTACGTAAGCTTGAAGGCATTGGACCTAAAACCGCACGAAGGGTAAATCGAGACTCCTGTTAAAAATTCTCGACCAGTTTTCTGATTGTTATATTTGGAAACACCCAACATTTCTAATCGGTGTTTCTTTGTGACTACTTGATTCCATTGAAATCCAGATCCTGAAGATGGCGAATACGAGTACACCTCGAAGGTTACAGCTCGCCAGTGACCAAGATGTCTGCCAGACATTATTCAAACAAATATATGGTACTAAATCACTTGATCATCTTATTCTTCGGATTTCCTGGCTGATAGCTGATGAAAAGAAACAAAAAAAACTCCAGGTGTGGATGATACTTTGGCACTCGAATGGTATACGAAGGGCCTTCGCACCCTCGATGATGTACGTGATCGGAAGAGAGGGATTGCACTCTCTCCCTCCCAGGAGCTCGGTTTAAGGTCACAGCATTTTTGTTGGTTTACAGGCGCAACTTACTCCAATCCTCCGTGCTCAATTTGTGTGTTTTTGTTTTTCAAACTTGAACATGAGCAGATTTTTTGATGATCTTCAAGAACGAATACCTAGGAGAGAAGTAGAGTGTATTTTTGATCACATCACCAAAGCTGGTATGGTTTAGTTTATCTTTGGATCGTTAACGAGGGAGTTGCTCTTACGACCGACAAACTGTTGTGTGCTGAACTCCCTGTGCCTCAACGGATTATGACGTGCTCGAAAGCTGTGCAAGTGGACGCGAAGTTGAAGCTTTTCCTCATGGGATCTTTCCGTCGAGGCGAAGAAAGTGGCAGAGATATTGAAGGTGAGAACTGATTGATTTTTAGCCACATCTTTGCAGGGTATACTGACTGAGGG
>SMGU01010193.1:0-18838 GCA_004348175.1 Puccinia novopanici
TTTTTTTTTTTTTCTAAAAAAAGATATACATCTCAAATAAAACAATGCGATCCATGCTTTCCATGACCTTGAAGGTTTTCTCACTTCTGTTTGCCTTGTCTATATTCTCCCCTGGGGTGGTGACAGGGCTGAAGTGCCCCGACAAGAAGTTCAAATTCCCGATCTGCACGACCGGAACTGTCACGCACGGACGTGGTAAGCAATTTGTTTATTTTTTTACTCCAAAAGGTCCACTGTTGCTTTTTATCTGACTGAGTCTGGGCTATATTTACATGTAAATGTAACAGCTGAGCCACCAGGTGGAGTGAAGAGTCGCAATAACTTTGGCTGCGGAAATAAGATCATCAACTTTGGGATGTGCTGCATTCAAGTATGTCAATCCAGTCCGCCTCTTTGGTTCACTTGTTGTGCCTTTCAAAGGTCAACAAACAAACCCATTGATTTCTCAACCTTACACACAATTCATACACCACACAGCAAGTCACCCCGGCTACCACAGGCAAAAGACCTAATACTAACGATCCGAAAGAATGCATCGTTGCCAAGAAGTAAGCAAGCAATCGAACACCACTGTCACTTGCCATCAAGGTATTCCCTCTCATCCTTTGCTATCTCATCATCATTTTACTAACTTTTTTTTCCAACTGAAAAAAAAAAAAATCCAAAGCCTTCTACGCAGAGTCCTTGTATATCATGTGTATAATAACCTTGAGAAGATGTTTTTCATGAAGACATGGACATCCTATGTGTATCAGACATGAGTTGAAGCTCAGAATGACTGGCTAAATCTAGACTCACCATTTCCTGTATGTGGACTGGCTCTATGTACAAAATGCAAGCTAGATTTGTGATATCAATTTTCCTCATCTTGTCATATATATGTTAAAAACCTTGCATGTACTTAATATTTTTTTGTTTTCAGAAGCATCTGGAAAGTTGGAGCAACCCTGGAGGCCGCTGACAAGTTTTTTTCCCATGACTTCCAGAAAAAGCAATCCCCACACTTGACAATTTAATTCTGCTAATTCACTCTATTCAAGGGAAAGACTCATGTCGCAGATGACTATACAATGCAACATAATGTCATGGGGACATAGAACAAGAACTATGGGTCTCAACCAGGGATGTAACAGAGGTTAGGGCCAGTTATCAGGTTAAGTTTTTAAGGATGGAATAATGGCTTGTAAGGGTGAGGAAGTTTGTACTGGGCCAATTTTCAGAAGGAAATAAGTATGTGAGGAGGAAGAAGTAGGAAGGCACAAAGTGGGAAGAGAGTCAGAGACCCTGAATATTGAATGAGGAGGATTGTGGTGGATTTTTCAGGCAGAAAGAAGGTGTTTGAGATATGAAATACAATACAAGAGTAAATAGAGGTTCCCTGGCTTAAAACAAGTTCCAGGACCACATATATTGTGCTGTATGTGGCTTTGGATTTTTCTGGCACATGATGAAACACTAAAAACTGACATCATGATGTTTAGAATATAACATCATGCTGTGCTGAAATGTTTCTAAATTAGAACTTGCCCAAGAGAAATTTCTCCACAGAAAATCTGTCCCCTCTTCAATATAAAAGGAGGTGTGCCCCCCACCAAATCCTAGTTTTTGAAACCAACCATTCCAATAAAGTTCTGTCTTGAACTACCATTTATTAGTATTAGATTTTTGGTTTTATAGTGGTTAGACTGAGTACAGTATTAGTAGGTTGGTAAGTAGATCCCAGTAACAATTTTTCCTCTGGAGTTTTAGTGGTAGTATTATAGTAAGAAAAATAAGGATGAGTAAAAATCATAGATAGTTGTTCTAGTAGGCTATATATTAAAGATTATAATTTACACATTGAATCCCATAGATTTTTTATCCATCATCAGATTTTGTGTTAAGTCTGAAAGAATATTGATTAAGGTGATCTAGGTTTGATAGAGGCTACTGTAAAAATTAAATCTATCTTGAAATCAGCCATATCTATTTTAAATATTGACTAAAGAATCCTTATATTTTTTATTTTTATTAGAGGGAAAGTTCTTTCAAACCACTTGTCAGTTGTAATAGATTTCAAATATTTAGCAATTTATTTCCCCCTAGTAATATGATCTTGAGCAAATATTATTATTTATCTCACAGGAGTAGTGTTGTTGGTGCCACTCTTGTTGGAAAAGTGCACTCTGACGGGTGCTTGAAAAGCTTAATCAGACTGGCGCCTTTGGCTGGGGGCACTGGGGTGCAATGGGGCGCACTGCTTTTTTTTGTCTTTCAAGTAGTCAACTGAATATTTCAAGCAAAAAAAAATGCAGGATTGAGTTATGAGATGTCATGGGGTGAGGTTTTATGTACAACAAGAAGGGAGAGTGAGTGAAAATCAAGCAATCCGGAGGTCCCTTGGGTCCCAGCTTGAATCTTCTGTGGTGGGTTTTCTCTGATTGCCTCTACAATGTCGATCACTTTGTTATTGGTCTGTTTGGAAGCATTTTGTGACATGTCGAAGTCAAATAATTAGCTGATGTTTCTGAATTGGTGGTGGCTTTTTGTGACAATAAATACATTGTACATATTATGTAGGGATCACAGGCCTCAAGCTATCAACCTCAGAAGGCCTGATCTCATGATCTTATGTCAGCAGTAACTGCCTATTCACTGCTGCTGACATGCAGGTTTGAATGCTGGATGACAAATCCAGTCAATGATCCGCTCTGGAAGTCCCAGGCCCCAGGGCCATCAACATCAGTCTGTTGATTCTTTCAAGTTCCAGCCCTCCCTGCCAAAATCAGGCTCACTAGGGTGGGTGCGCGCCTACCCCCATTTTCAGCAAAAAGGGCACACCAGGGTGCAAGGGTGCAGGGCAGGCACACCTTGGCGCGCACTTGGCCTTGGTGCTGACAACCAGAAACAGGAGTCCCATGGTTTTTAGTATCAAAAAATCACTGCTATTCTTTCCATTAGAATATTTTAATTCTTTATGCTAACAGCTGACACCAGGGAACAATTCATGGCACTTGGTATCGAGTGCCATAGTTTATGTTTGTCCTAGAACATTGCAGGAAGTGTTCACCATGTTGACATTAAAAAGCATGAAAACATGCTGATACATGTCCCGAAAAATGGGAAAATTATGTGCATATCAACTTCAACTCAACCAGAAAACCATCTGAACCCACCTTCATCAGAAGAGGAACACAACCACAACCAACTCAGAACTACATCTTCATACTTGATTTTGAGGAATAAACTACTGTTTGGGACTAGAAAAATATTTTCTAATTTTTAGGCTGTGTCAAAACTTTGAAATCACAAACTAGGGAATTTCTTGATGGTATCAAGCTACATCCAAGCCAAAAAAAGATTTTCTATGATATTTACAAAAAGAATTGAATGCACTGACAATTTTTTGTATTTGATCTGACTGATTTTGTTTTTCTCATGAAATAATGTTGTTTTTTTGGGCTACAAATTTTTTCAGGTTATTAGTATTGAAATTTATGACAAAGCTTATTGTAGTTTCAACAAGCAATAGAAGATGGTATTTTTTAATTTCAATCTTTGAAATTCTCACACCATCAAAGCTGAGCTCAAACCTGAGAATGTTACCAAAAAAAGATGAATAGCCTGTAATATTCAGGATCGTCTCCATTTCACATCCACTGTGTGAAATTACCACCCATTCAACAGGTTCTACATCCCAAAAAACTACATGGATGTGGTGGGGAAATTCCCTGCTCCAATCCAGGGGCCTGTATTTCTACTTCTTGATGCAAAAATGGAGGCTCAAAGTGCTGGCTTGTGAAAATTTGAACTAGCCCGGCTTCTCTCAAAGAATTGAGAAGCACACCACAATGTATCTTGGAGCAAGACATTCAACCTTGAGGAAAAATAAGTTAAGTTCAAAGTGATTTCATTTGTACCCCAGAGCTTGGAAACCAGTGATTCCCTTGATTGGCTGGTCCAGTAATTTAACTCTGAGTGTTTAAACCTTTTTTACTGTCATACCTAAAACAGTTTGAGAAATTGAAGCTTATCTCAATCCTAAAAATGGAATGAAAACAGAGTGGATGGACTGTCCTCATTCAGATCATTCACATCCACTGTGTGATTGGCCATCAACCCACCGCCTTCAGTTTGATCATCAATGTAATATTATGGTATATTCTAATCAGCATCTACTTAAATTTATGGTTATACACCATGGCCACATATCCAAGGATTTTGATTTGGAAAAAGACTGTTTTCACCCTGTTTTTTTTTTTTTTTTTGCTTTACAGCTTCCAGGATTGAGCGTGTTTTGCCATTTGATGAAAAGATTGACTGCTCTCCACCCCAGGCATGAGATTCACAACTCCTGATTAATTATACATCACTCTTGAGGAGCATTTTGGAATCAGCTGGCGGCCAACATCACACACTCTCACAGATGAGGTTATCCCAGGCCACAAAAACATTAATTCTGATATGCTCTGTGCTACCCAAAACCCAGCACAAAGTCCCTTCCAGAAAAGATTAGGTACCCAAGGTGTCTCACTTGCAATGGGCATTGTAGCCTAGTGGTTATGGCTCCTGCATCCCAAATGGAGAGCCATCATTATTAGGGATTGAGTCCCTCTGAAGAAACTTTGCCATCACTGCTGTCTTTTAAATCACTCACAGGCTCTTGAAATCAATTTTTTATATGAATTTCAGCCAATTTCCTGGCCAATCCACCAATAGAATCAATATTTGGAGTGCTAGTGACCAGGCCCAAGACATCCAGAGTGATTTAATTTCATTCACTGGGAAATCAGGCCTGAAGTTGAATTTCTTCCAATTTCAAGTGGGTGTGGTGTACATTCCTGTACACATCAATTAAGGAATTTCACACCACCTTTCACATGATCCTTTGAAAAAAAAAAAGAAAAACCTTTCCAGTCTACATAATAGCTAGCAGGTGGTGTTGAGTGAGACTGGAGTTGTGGGACTGAAAACTCTGGACTGTCTTGTTACAGATGGGGCAGACACAGATAATAAAGTGGTTTGTATTTGGTGAGGAAGAGCTCCAGTATCAGAGATAGCACAGACTAAATACAAAGCCACAAGCTGTGCTATAGTAGAAACACATTTTTTATGTAAAATAATATCCAACACACCCTCTTGTCGAAAAAAATATAGCTAAGCCTAGATCAATTAGATAAAAAAATATACAGCTAATGCGACTAAGTCCAGGTACATAAATTAAATCTTGGTTGGGGACAGAAATTGAAAGGGAATCAAGCCAGAGATCCAGAGGTTGTAATGTAAAGGAAATTACCATGAAAGTGAATGGATATCCAAATAAAACAAACACACTTGAAGAATTGGCTATTGATTGTGTTGGAGTTTTGTTTGTCAAGAATAGAATGTTTTAGCCAGATTTTGTCCATCTTAGCCCCAGTGGTCATTGTCATCCTCCTTGTCATTTTTTTAAAGCTATCATTTTCATCTTCATTCTTTCCAAGGGTGGAGAATAATAGTGATCCTGTTCTAGCTTTGGCAGAGTGCACATTGTTTTCATGCTTTTGCTTGATAGATGGGTTGGAGCATCTGGTGGAGTGTGGGCCCTTCTGGCGTCAGTTGCAGCACCCCAGCTTTGGCTTGGATTTTGCTGCAGAGACAGATGCGTCAAAATTTTTGGTTGAGATTGTAGTTAAGACCTTGTAGGACTCTAGAGCCCCAACACGTCATTGAGAGACACCTTGACAGGAAAATATACCAAACCATCACACACAGGTTTCCAAGACTCGTCGATTCCTTGGAAAGGATGATAACAAATCTGCTGATTGTTTGGCTTTAACCTGACGCTAGCAAGATCTGTTGCTGCATTGCAAATGCAAGCAATCCATTTTGCAATTGGAAGATTTGGGAAATTTCTTGTTCTCCAGAATGCATCCATGAGCAAGAGTCCTCAAGCTCTATTATTCTGTTCATAGGTTTCACAAATGATGGAACAGATTTTTATAGCAAGCTTCAGATGTTTGTATCTAATAAAGAGGTCGACCGATAACATCAGCTTTACCATCAAGCGAGCGATATCAGATACTGTATCCCAATCCGAGTGGAAATCCTCTGTATTATATTATTTTTTTGTGAAAACAATTGTATTTGAATCAATTTTGGTTTCTTTTGGACGGGGTACTTCTCCTAGAACAATATTGAGCATCCCCTGGATGGCCAGTACATCCTTGAGCCGAGAGCGCCAGGATGTGAAATGGAAGGTTGGAGCGGCAGCAACTAGGTATCATAAAGGTTGGTTGAGACAGGAGTTGCAGGACCAAACACTCTGAACTGTCTTGTGACAGAGGGGACAGGCACAGCAGGTGTGTCACGCTCATGTATGGCCGCACATGAGCGTGACCCACCTGAATAAGTGAGGGGAGGCTGGGGGAAACTGATGCTTGCCCTACAGAATTAAATTTTTTCCACCATTGAACAGGTGTGTCATGCTTATGTACGGCCGCACATGAGCATGACCCACCTGAATAAGTGAGGGGAGGCTGGGGGCAACTGATGCTTGCCCTACAGAATTAATTTTTTTCTACCATTGAATGGTGTATCAATGATGAAATTGATCAGATGATCAATGATCCCAAGTGCAACACCCATAGCACTGCTTATGGGCACAGTTCCATGATTGCTGATGATCATGATGATGCAGTTTCCCAGATTGAAAGATTGCAAGCCCATATTTTCTTTGGCATTTGAGGGTCTCAGGATTGCCCATTGTGGCACATATTGAATGATGGATTGCTTCACATTCATTGTTGTCCGCTCCATTGAGAACCTTTCCTTAATTCTCTTGAAAAATGCTTTGTCTGTTTGGGGCTAACCAGTCCACCTCTAGCAGATTTCAATATCAAGAGAGATGAAAAAAATGTTAGAAACAACATTTTTTCTGGTAGAAGAATTCTTCATGTTGCTTCCAACAGTCCACTCATATAATAGCACTGTGGTTTCCACTTGGATAAGGCCTGTAGAAATTTCTTTTCCTGTTCTTGGTCAAAGTTGCTTTCATTTGTTTCAGGATCATCTGCTGCTTGAGTGTACTTGTTTGAGACTTCATCAACTTGGGAATCAACAAGATTTACATCAGGTTTGGTGGTGTAAGCAAGTTGAAAACCTTCCAACATATCTTGTATGGCATCCATGGCTTATAGGTCATGTGGTGGGAATTGATCCAGATCAAAGTCCGGGGTAATGAACCGCTCATTTGTTTTTTTTAACTTGTGGAAGCAGATGCACAGATGCAATTCTGCTGCCAATTCCCTTAGGAATTTTCTATCCTCACCTGAATTATTCCTCTTTTGATGATTTTGGATTTTGGAATTCAGGAAAAGACCAAATTAGGGCATTATAAATTTATAATTGATCTTGGAATGATATGATATAAATGGTGGAATAACCATGTAGAAGATTTTGTTCTGGAGTGAGGAAGGGAAATTTTGAACTGAGATTCTTTTACTATGTCATTGAGATTTGCTCCTATGAATCATCATATCATGGTTGAATAATGCCCTTTTCAGCATTGTTTGGCAAACAGGTATTTTTCTTGATGCTTGCCTAGTCAAATCAATGGCATGCAAAACCATTTTGGTGAGAAGCTTGATTAGCTTTTGTATTGAAAAAATTTCAAAATTTGACTCTCTTGCCTTTGTGGAAACTCACAAATCCCATTCTTTTGTATTATGTCACAAGATGATGTGGGTTATAGATTATTTTGAGTGGAAAACCTGGAAAGATGCACCTTCCATGTGTTAAATAAACTGATGAAAGCCATTCCGCCTATAAAACTCATTCCAGACAAATTCATTGAGAAGAGGTTGTGAAGTTATGCAGAAATGCCTGGAGGAAATGTATAAATTTTATTTCTACAAACTTCATCCATCACCAAAAACACTATCATGACCATATTCATCACCATCCTTGTTTTCAAATATGGAATTTGTGTTTATGAAGATATCATAGCTCAGGGCATGAAAGGATATAATAAAATTAAGGGATTGATTTCCACAAGACATAATTTTGAGTTAAGCATAAGTTGTACATACATTATACAAAATACATTCATTACATCCAGAATAATTCAACTTATTTTTAGAGCAAATATACGGGTTTCATGTAAACAAAATGCTAAATGTTTCAAACCAAACCTATGGGAGCATATACGTGATGGCACTTGACAGGGAAGTGCCATGAATTGTCCCCTGGTGTGAAGGACAAACAATTAGTACAAAATTTTTCCAAGCTAACAGGTAGTGCAGTGTAGCTAAACACGTGCTACAACAACTAAATTAAAGTAACATGTTTGCATGAGAACAGAGTTTTTGGGAAAAGATGATACCAAGAAGGTTTATATGCTTTGAATTGGAAATATGGATGAGAAGCACCAGGGGAAATACTTTAGAAGTTTTGTTGCAATTTCCATAAATATTAACAAGTGAAACTTGTACTATTTATGGAACTTTTTATATAAGTGCCAGAAATAATCACCTAGTGAAGAGCTTGGCCAGCCCTTGATGAGATTGACTGAGCCAGATTTAGTGTTCTTGCAGCAACTACTTGATCAAGAATCATGACAGGCTTCAATCTGCAAATTTGACAGGCCAAAAAACCCTTCAGTGGGTGAAATGATGAAATGATGTTATGGAGAACACTGCTCTATTTATCAGGAGGATGATATTCACTGAAGTTAACTACTGTTTCCTGTTAGATTAAGAGGCTGAGGATCTATTTCAGGTCCAAATATGGCCTCCTTTTATAATATGGAAGTCCCCTTAAGTAGCTACCAGAAGGATTTATTATATTTTATTAATCTCCAGCCACATAGTTCCATAATGGTGTCATATTTAAACATAATATTGCTTGAATACTTCAATTTATTGACATCCCCATGGAATCATGGTGCTATTGTTTCATGTGTCAAATAGTGAATAGAATTGATTGGGAAAAGTACCTCAAAGACTGTTTACAGTTACAGAAACAATTAAATGGTACTGCCCCACCTGCGCAATGTAAATTTTGGATTTGGGGCTGATGCCTCTGGCCACATGGTGCAGAACCATCAACTGACCAGATTTTTTACCTTTCTAGAAATTTTATATTCCAGACTTAAACAGGATAAGTTTTTCCCAGTACTTTCTGTGCTTGTAGTAGGATTTAATGTGGGTGTTTGGAGACAAGCAAGAAAAGGAAAGTGGCCTGGTGGGAATTTTTGGAGCTCAAGTAGAATTTCAGATAAGTTTTATGGCAGAGTATAAATGCTCATGACCACATTCCAGGGAATAAAACAATGGGAATTGTATCACATCATCAAGAACTGGCATTTCTGGCACATGTCCCCTTGTTGGTCTGCTTAAAGCTTTCAATTAATGCAACATAAATAATTCCTGATTTTTGCAAGCAGGAATAATTGCTGCACTATTTCAAATAGTTCCTTGCAAGCTGGAAATTTATTTCAGGTGAGTGTAGCGGCCTGCTGTTGCTAACAGTCATCAATCAAATTGTTGTCAGGAATTAAAACCATTGTTTTTGTTTAATTAACTCACACTCCTTGATTTATGGCCAGGAAAGCTTGATTGGATTCAAATTGCACTGAAATTTTAGTAAGAATAGGCACATATGCCTCAAATCCTCAATGAAAGCCTGTAGGAGAGGTTGCTCAATTGCAAAGTCAAACTGGCTAACAAGTATCTTTGACCAGGATCAATTAGTGCTGTTATCCTTCGAAGGGGTTGCAGCTTGCAGGTATGTTGGATAGGGCTTGCTTGTGTGGAAGGAATTAGCCAACATCTTTTGCTTGACTGACTAATCTGGATTCTAGTGTATAGGTGTCATTTTGTATGTTGGAGGCAACACAACTGGGGCAGAAGAGCTTTAGAGGTGGTTTCCCTTCCTGTTAAGATTTTGTTCTATAGTATTGCTCAAGACCTGTCTCCTCCAAGATTGTATGGACTCCTTTTTCTTTTTCTAACCATCTTGGATCAGAATTAGAGTCATTGAACAAAAATTATTGAGGATTCCCTTGAGTTTCCAGTCAAATTCAGGGATCATTGGTTGAGATTAAGGAATCTTAGAGTTCTGGTTGCTTCCCTCAAGTATTAAGACTCATGTTTTGTGAATGCAATGCTGATTTTGCATAAGCCCCATGTGAGGATGAAAAATCAAAGATGGAGATTGAATGTGAGTTTGGAAGAAGGAAGTTGAATCTAGGTATTGCTGTATTGACTTGTTTGAAACCTGATGGCACAGCTTATTCGACAAAGAGATTTATTGCTGGAAAACAAAACCACACTAAAGGAAAAAGGAAGAAAAAATCAATGACAAGAAATAATCAGAAACCACAAGAAAAGAGATAGAGAAAAGAAGAAAGCATACCGCAGAGTGAATTATTTTTTTTTTTAAAATGAAGACTAGAAGTTTGATGATTAGAGGCGGAAAGGAAAGAGTCTAAGAGAACAAAATAACAATTCAGTTTTTTAGGGATCAAGCAATCAAGAATGGCGAGAAGAAAGACAATCAGACACTGGGAGATGGAAGACAATGGAATGGATTTTATGGAGGAGGCCTAATCAATCATACTTTACTGATGGTGAGTGGTCTTGACGATGGTGTGTCTCGAGATTTTCTGAAGGTGTCGATTTTGATTTTTTTGGATTGAAGTTGATTGATTGAATGACTTGTGATGGTGGAGAGTCTTATTGCGTGGAACTGAGTTCAAGATTAGCTTCAGACCTAACCAGTTCTACTCAGATGAGGGTTAGGGTTTGTTGCGGAGACAGCAAAGGTTACAGTTGAGAGTTCCAAGATAGATTGAGCCCAGTTGCATTGATGTCGCAGAGAAGATCTTCAAGCCTAAACTCAACACAAAATCCAAGAAAGAGTACAATGGCCCCTTTTTACTCTTGGATTTTGCTTGCTGGTAAGTGACATATTGAATTTCATGGGGAATAATGGGAAAGCTACTCTTTCTGCCAGAATCCATGATACCAAGGGCTAGTACCTTCTAGAAAGCTATAGAAATGAGATTTAGGATTTTTTTTTTTTTTTTGAATTTTTGAATTGTTTGGGAGGGTTTTGATGTGTTTTTGCAGGGTTTGGATACTTTTAAGGTCAAGAAAAAAATGGAGAAATGGTCACTGAAATTTCCAGAGGGGCCTGCAAGCAGGGGTTTTTTGGGGTGTCCTCTATATATCAGGACCACATGTAAGTCTGGGGGTATTATGGGGGTAACACTGCAAAAAAACTTGATCAACTGCCTGCAGTTGACATTCAGCATGCTCCAGCCAAGCTACCATCCAAACTCCACTTATTTGCATATTTAGATTTTTTGGCACAGTCACTGTGCAGTGTGCACAGTGACTGTGCATCCAAGCTTGGTTGAATCAATATTGGAGAAAGGTTTGAGTAACACCACAAGCTTCCTTGGACTTTCAGCATGTCAACTTCAGGCAGTTGAGCATGTTTTCCCACAGTGTAAACTGCTCTTCTTGGGCCAGAAAGCAAGTTTGTTTTGGGGTGCCCAGGGATTTATATGGATAAGGGGAAATAATTCAACAGGAGATACTCACTAATAAATCCTCTTGGGGAAGAAAGTCTTTCAAGCAGGGCACAAAAAGGGCTTCTGGGGTTCTATGATGAATTCTAAGATTTTTTTGAGACACTGGGAAGAATTAATAAACCACTTGCCAGCTGTTTCCTAGATGTGACAATAGATCAATCTTGTGATGGGTCTAAAATCACACTGGGGAACAGGCTACAGAGGCAAATAGGTTCCTTTTAAGCCTGTTCTGAGGCTTCTGAGTGAAATTCAGAGTCTTAGAGACAAGTGGGAATCTCTCATGTGAAGATCTTGGGGCTGTGGGATCTGTAAAAAATCTGGTTCACAGCTACAGATCATTTTTAGAGGATCTACTCAGATTTATATTGTAGCTCTTCCCAGGCTAGTCTATAGATCTTCCTAGGATAGTCTGTAGATCTTCTCAGGCTAGTCTGTATATTTTCCCAGGCTATTTTTTTTTAGAAATTCTTGGGCTAGTAGATCTTCTATCATGTTGCAATTGATATGGGAAAGATGTAACATTCCCATGGGATCCTTTCTTTTATATTTCTTATATTGTAGTTCATATTATTCAACAATTTATTAATATACATTTGAATATGTGATTATTGAGCAATTGATTAATTACATATTTTTACAACTTTTCTATAGATCTCTGTGAGATCTCTCTGAAATCTAATGTGAAAGTGTTAGGCCTTCTTCTCATAATTCAGGCTAATTTACTACTTATGCTATGATATAGTAGTGGAAGGAGTTGGTTTTAGCTCAAGGTTTTAGTGGGTGACCCCAGGTTAATTTGGAATTAGAATGAATTGGAATAATAAGATTTAATGATTATATATTTCTCAAGTGATTTTCTTCTATTTATTATTTTTATATCTTGTTATTTCTATTTCATATTTATTGTAGTTTTACCTATATTATCTTGATACTATGTTGGCTTGTCTCTGAATCTTAGAAACCTGACACTTTGATACAGCAATCAGTATTAGATTTTAGCACAAAAGTGTGCTACCACTCACCATGCAGGCCCTAATATGGGCTTTCTATGCTTTGCCATAGAATTTTTTAGAAAAAAAACTCTGAAGGAGATGTAGTGCAGTGGTTTCAAGACTCTGATAATTCTAGGACATTGGAAGAATGTAATATTGTATTCAAATAGTCTACCATTTTCACATCATTACTTGTTTTGTAATGGAAATTGATGGATCTGAAACACCATGTATATTAATTAGCCTCCTCAAAGGCATTCAAGTAAGTGACCAATTCATTGAGACAGAATCTGTGCAAAGAAAAAAGAAAAAAAAAAAGCAATGTTATTTTTATTTAGTACTACATGAGTTGTGGACAAAGTGGGAATGGAATCAACGCATAATGTATGTCAATATGGCTGCAGTTTTTATATTCTGAAAGAGTACGCAAGGCATTATAAAAAAAAAAAAATGCACAAATAGTATTTATGTCCACATTCAAATAGCCATTGTTCTCACTTTCTATTTTGCAATTGTCACTTTATCCACACACTTGGGGTGCATACACAAACAAGTTTCATGAAACCGCACTTCTTTTCGCCTGGTCATGTGTACGCCAAGAGGAAGAGTACGGATGGAATGGGGTGGTGTTGGCTGGGACAGGTCCCATTGAACCCAAAGTGTAGTTTGCGCGCATACATTTATTGAGGTGAGGCTGTGTGTATGCGTGTTACGTGACATGTATGCGCTGGTGCGAGTCAATATGGGGAAAGTCAGATTTCACTATTTTCTTCAACTGAACCACTTGAAGAATGACCCACCCTCAGCCGAACACGAACGACTCCTCAACCAGCACCACCCCATCGGGCCGACCGATCCCGCCGCGCCAACGCAAGATCGCCCTCCTGGGCTCCCGCTCCGTCGGCAAGAGCAGTCTCGCGGTCCAATTCGTCGACGAACACTTCGTCGAGTCGTACTACCCTACCATCGAACACACCTTCTCCAAGACCGTCGAACTCAACGGCAGGCTCTTCAACCTCGAAATCCTCGATACCGCTGGCCATGTTGAGTCATCTCTCCCTCCCCCTTTTTTTTGTGTACATTCATACATGGAAACTTACCTTTCACGTATTCAATCTGTCGTGCCTAGGACGAGTTTACTATATTGGATTCAAGACAGGCAATCGGACTTGACGGCTGGGCGCTTGTATATTCCATCAATTCCCGCACCTCATTCGACATGGTGGCCATCATCAGAGACAAGATCCTAGGCTTCATTGGAGCCGAGCATGTGCCGATGGTGTTAATTGCGAACAAGACGGATTTGGAGTCACAGAGGTGAGTCATGAGAGAGATTATACAACAAGCACACATGATCCGGCGAGCCATTAACGTCTGCTATGTTCAAGGCAAATCTCGACCGAAGAGGGCCAGTCATTGGCGGCCCAGTGGAAGTGCGGATTCGCGGAAGCTTCGGCACGGTCGGGTGAGAACGTGATGAACAGCTTCCTGCTCGCCCTGATCGAAGTCGAGAAAGAGTTGAACCCGGACGAAGCCCCTATCAAAGTCTCCGCGGGCTCCAACAACCTCAAACAATCCTCCAACACCGACAAGTCCCGCAACACCGTCACTACTGACAAGAACTCGAAATGTTGGATAGTCTGACACTGCCCCTTGTGCAAAACAGCTCCTTCTCTCCTCGTGTCGTTTGTTTTGTACCTTTTGAAAATTTGTTTCCTTGCATACCCAGTCCATCTTCTACTTTTCGTATTCATTATTACACGTCATCTCATTGTTTTCAGTATTTCATGCTCGTGTTGTTCTGAAACTATAATCTAGCCTTTTTTTTTTTCTTCTCAGTAATGTACACCACTATTCATTTCTTGATCCACCAGCTGGAGGAATCTTCTTGCTTGAATCCTCTGAGAGAGTGAACAAGTCCCCCCCTGCCACAGCGCGCAACGCCGATTAAAAGCTCGTGGATGATGACGCCGGCTCGCGTCGGCAAGGGACATCATGGCGCTCGGCTTGTCACGTCTCCCGCCGCGCTTCCGCCACTACTTGTCCATCTAATGGGGGTCATCGGTCCAGCTGCGTCAGTTGTTGACGCCCTGCCTTCATCTTTTACCCACCCACTTCATCCTCCGCTCTTCTCCGTAACTAAGAGATCATGCCTTGCCACAGTCCGCGTGCGCACACAGGCTCTGACTCTGAGGCAATAAACCCTTGCCCCATCTTCAACTTAATTCGCATTTTCTTATAAAGGAAAATAAGTGGCTTGGGCCGTGTTAGAGGTTTTACATGCTAGGCCAACAAGGGTGTATGAATATAGAGCAACATGCTGGACCAATAAAGAGAAGAAGGGTCCAACAGGGTGCATTTATCAAGGCTACCCCAACAAGCCCTCGACACCGCCGTCCCGTCAGGGATGAAGCCCGATCATTCGTGCATGCAGCAGCTGGACGGGGGGATGCGTGCTCCTACTCGACTCCTTATATAAACACCGCTGACCCCATCGTAATGGCACAAGCCTTATCATCCCTCTTCCCAAAATAACCCACCCCAACCAAACACCCAAAGCTCTATCGACCTCTTTTTTTTTTAAAAAAAAAAAAAAACCAGCATGCACTTCTTGGGCTCGATTATGCTTCTTGGATTGCTCGTCATCCTCCAGAGCCAGAGTGCCCATGCCATCTTCTGGTGCAACGAAAGCAACAAGCCCATGCAGACGAAGGGCTATTGTATGATCACGAGTGACGACTGGGATTTTTACAAGGGTAAGTCCCCCTTTAATACCCTTCACTCGTCGTGTGCCTCGTTTAATGCTCAGCCCCTAATCAACATGCTTGTATTCACCCATCTTCTTCTTTTTTTGCTCCAGTCGAACCCGCCCGTCGGGCGGGCAAAGGCAAGGACCAATATACTTGTGATGGTGTAACCATCGAAAACAAAACCATCCAATCCAGATGGTGCTGTGACACCAGACCGCCTCCCCATCCAAAGGGGAAGTATACTGCCTCACACGTACGTCCTTTCCCCCCCCCCCCTTTTTTGTTCAAAAAAGAAGCAAAATATTTATTGGTTCGTGGACATATCCACCCTCTTTTACACACACACTGATGTCTCCCTGCATATCCTCATATTATACATGGTCTTAGGCCTATTTCTTCAAGGAAGAAGTCTGGGGTTTCTGCTACCCTCGCGACCGGATTGCCATGCTCAAATATTGATCTCTCAAGATCCATTTTTGTTTTTTCTATACTTGAGATTGCTGTTGTGTGTCCTTCACTCGAAATAAACAGTTGAGCAAAGAAAAAAAAAAAAAATCCTTTGCATCACTGCGGCCCCCCTCCCGAGTTAAAATCCTGTTCTCTGTACAAGCACATTGAGGATGCAATATCGGCGATCCATTCGCAGATACATGGTGGGCAGCCCCACATAGTATTGATGGATCAGCTCAGAAACAGGGCGGGAGTTGTGAGCAAGCCTGCAAGACTCTGTGGGCCTAGCTTAACACAAGCCCCGCCAATTCGGAGGGGCCGTCGCGAAGCGCGACCTCCGCAGGTGGGGCTTCCCAGTCCATTCCCCCTTCCGGAGCTAGGATCCGAGATCGAAAGTAGTGGCGGGGGTCTATGGTATCGCCGATGTGTGAGTGTTGGGAGGCTGATGAATTCCGAGGTCGACCTTCGGTGAGGCAGGGGCGGGGGGTCTTCCGGGAGACCGACCCCTACGGGGACCTCTCGGGTGAATGTGGTACCTGGAACCCAATCCCTGCATTTGCACCAACAAACAACCAATATTTCTTAAACTCAACCTCAAAATGGGTATGGGACCATCGCCCGTTGTGGGATCATCCAGCGGACCATCTTCCAGAAAGCCATCATCGAACTCGAACGGTGGGCCCAAGCAACCGCTGTCGATCGAAACCCTGCTCGCGCAACAGAAAGCCGAAAAGGAGGCGGCCAGCAAGGTGAGTGGTCCACAAATACATGGAGACGTCACTTGTGCTAGACTGATCTGTGTCTCATGGTTATTATTTTCTTGCATGCAATCAGCCGAAATTCCTATCGAAGGAACAACGGGCAGCGTTGGCGATCGCAAAACGAGAACAGGAGGTTGCGGCCGAAAAGGCCCGTCTTGCCGAGGCGGCGGCCAAGCGAGAAGAGTTAGAGCGCAGTGCTAGGGAGGCAAAATATGGCTCCTACTCGTCCCGCAGCGGCAGCAGTCGCAACGGATCGTCGGCCGACCACTCTTACGGATATGCCGACCGCAGAGGGTCGAGCTCGTCTTCCCGAGTCGACATGAAGGGCGTCCCTACCGCCCCAAAGGCTCTCCGAGAGAAAACTTCTACACCTACCGGTCCCGGCCCCTCATCTCTTCGCAACTCTTACAAGCCCGAAGACTCAAACGACTCGTCATCATCCTTTGTGGACAACACTTCATCAGCAACCATGTTACCGCCCACCCACCCGGCCTCATCCGTCACACCCGACCAGAATGGTAACAGTCTACTCCCCAGTACCGAGCCCATGCTCGGTACCGCCCCTCCACCCGTCCTCAACCAAAAACTTCTCATGGCGCGTTACTTGGGTCAGCCTGATAACAAAAAGAGGAGGATCAGGAAGATGTCGGACAAGAAATTCGTGTTTGATTGGGCCAAGGATGAAGACACGGCATTGGAAGAAGTAGACCCGTTATATGCCATCACCGTCCCCTCCGCACCACCCCCAAGCCATTCTTCGTCCTCTTCTTCTAGTCACCACGGTCATAGCCGAGGGAGTGTCCCACCTCCAACTACCACTGCAGTCCAGCTCATCGGAAGATTTGGCTTGTATGGGAATGGGAAGCTCGCCGGCATCGACCCGGCTGTCCAGACGAGCAAATCGACGGCCGCAAGGGAGCTGGCGCTCAGACGACTCGTGGATCCGGACGACGAAGTCCTGACGTCGAGGCCCTGCGAGGCAGGCTCGAAACGCAGCTCGACAGTGGTGAATGAACTCCATTGGAGCCAGAAACCATTAAATGCAATGAGGGACCGTGACTGGAGAATTTTCAGGGAGGATTTCTCGATCGCGGCGCGTGGTGGTAATATCCCCAACCCGATGAGATCCTGGGAAGAATCGAAACTGCCGCTGCAGATCTTGGAAATTATCGACGAGGTGGGCTATAAGGAGCCCTCGCCCATCCAGAGACAAGCTATTCCATTAGGCTTGAACAATCGGGACTTGATTGGGATTGCAGAAACAGGTTCTGGGAAGACGGCGTCGTTTGTGATTCCCATGTTGACCTACATTGGGAAGCTGCCGCCATTGACGGACGAGAATCGGCACCTAGGACCGTATGCATTGATCTTGGCCCCCACACGAGAATTGGCACAGCAGATTGAGGTAGAAAGTAACAAATTTGCACTGAGGTTAGGCTACCGATGTGTGTCGATAGTGGGAGGCAAGGCGATGGAAGAACAGGCGTTAAATATGCGCGATGGGGCAGAGATCATCATTGCGACGCCTGGTCGTCTGAAGGACTGTATCGAGCGACATGTGCTGGTGCTAGGCCAATGCACTTATGTGGTCATGGACGAGGCGGATCGTATGATCAATCTAGGGTTCGAAGAAGTCGTCAACTTCATCCTCGACCAGCTGCCCCTCAGTAATCTTAAGCCGGATACTGAGGAGGCAGAGGATTCTAGTAAGATGACTAGCTTTGTCGGGGGCGTTGAAGGCTTCGATTTAACCGGTGCTAAAGGTCTTTACCGCCAAACCGTAAGCTCGCCCATTCTCCCTAATATTATCACACGAATACAAAGTAAGATTAATCTTTTTTTTTTTTTGAAATGTAAGGTGATGTTTTCGGCGACGATGCCGCCGGCGGTGGAACGACTAGCGAAGAAGTACTTACGACGGCCGGCGATTGTGACGATTGGGGTAGCGGGACAAGCGGTGGACACGGTAGACCAACAGGTGGAGTTCCTGCCGAACGAGGACAAGAAGCGAGGGCGATTACTGGAGGTATTGAACCAGGGGCACAGTCCGCCGATCATTGTGTTTGTGAACCAGAAGAAGACGGCGGACCAGCTAGCCAAGGATATCGCCCGCGCCGGCTGGTCCACTACCACCCTGCACTCCGGCAAGAACCAGGAACAGCGCGAGGCCGCCCTCGCTTCCCTCCGCGCCGGCGAGTCCGATATCCTCGTCGCCACCGACCTCGCCGGCCGTGGAATCGACGTCCCCGACGTCGGCCTCGTCGTCAACTTCCAGATGGCCGGCACCATCGAAGCTTATGTCCATCGTATAGGTATGCACCATCTCCC
>SMGU01010195.1:0-21616 GCA_004348175.1 Puccinia novopanici
TCAAACACTCAGAGCGCAACCAAGTGCCTGTAAACACCTGGTTAGCAGCATAGAGCTGACAACAACCAAGTGTTCCCCAAGAAGCTTGCACAACAATCAAATCTGAGTGGACTTTCAGAAGATTTGCAGAGGAAGCCTTCAAATAATTTCCCAGTGAGGTCACAATTCATATCTCAATGGATGAGCCTGATTTCTCTGAAAAAACCCCGCAAAAGTGTAAGTTTGGGGGGGGGCATTTATGGTGTTTATTAAGTTGTTCTACCCTTAAATGATCTCTTAATTCAGGCTTTGGAGGTCAACAATCTGTTGAATTTGGAATTCGTCAACAACAAGGAGCAGGAAACTGCAAGTAAACTGCATTCCTGAAAAAAGCAAACGTGGGTAGTTATTTTCTAACTGACTGACATCATCTGTATAGTTGCTGACTCATGGTTTGTATGTGCTGTTAGCCACGTGCCAAAGAGGCCACCGCTCTTCAGAAACTGCTGGCCAATGTCTATTAGGGCAGTTCATGTACTGCTGATTTGTTTTTGCTGATTTCCGCTGCTTGGCTGATGCTATAAAAAGGTAATGGGTCAGCAAGCATCAAATGGCAGGGATTTCCATTCAAAGCTTATGAGCTCACCATACATAAACCTTCCTTAAACTTTACTGATGCAGGTTCAAATTAGCAATTTTATCGCGAAATTAGCAGTACATGAACTGCCCTATTGCTCTTGTGTGGAACATTCAGAGCAATCTTCTGAAGGCCTGACGTTTGTGAACCCTAATAATTGTAGCCAGTACATGAGGATTGGCCATGATTGCCTGGCCACATGGGTAAAGGTAATCCTCGCCAGTGAGCCCGGGGTTGACAAGACTCACCCCCCAAGACGGCTGATTTTGAATGGCTACCAAACGCGGAACTATTAGTATCAGAAAAAAAACACAATAAAGCAAAAGAAAGCTATGGATGGCCAGTGATGGGTTGCATCTCAAGGCAAGAGCAATAGTAATTCTTGAAATTCTCCACTTCTCTAAATTGCCCTTCGCTTGTCTGATTGTTTCTTTTGAATTTTTTATTGTTTAATTCTTCCAGGCAGTGGGCTAACTCTTGGGCTTTGGCTTCGCCAGATTTGATCTCAAGAGTGCCGGCATTGATAATGTTCTGGTGAGTTGGAGGATTGTGGGAGACGGTCAGCAGCTGGTTTGAATCCGATCAGCTGTTGGCCTTGTCACCTAAATTGGAAGTCGCCAAGATAAACATGGCCGACTGCCAAGTTTTAGTGCTGCCCTGGTACCTCTTTAAATTTGCCTGGACACCCTCTCCAGCCTCCCTTGGCCAGTGCCAAGCGAGGTGGGGAGAGTGCCCTGACGACCGCTACTCACCATAAGAAAAAAGAACACGGTCGTGTCGAGTTGCGCGCAATCATGGTGGCAATCATCACATTTGGGCAATTGATGAGTGGGTGATGGCTTCCACCACCCACACGCAAGTCTCCTGTGATCTAAGCAGCGCTTCAGGCATAAGATGTTGGACTCAATGCAGAAGTCAGCCGCGAGAATCATTCATCCTCTCGCAATACCATAATGTGAGTTGGAAGCTGTTGGAAGCCGCTGCATGTCGTTTGGGAGACATTGATGCTCCGACTGAGAGGCGCCAAACGCCCTGCGGTTCTGGCCGATAGGACTTCTTCTTGCCCACCACAAACAAACAACTATCGGCTGCTTACACTGAAGTGTCCTCCACCAACTCAATCCGCGAAATCCACCACCAGAGCTGCCGCCATAGTCATCACCTCCGTAGCCGCCATGACTTGAAAATAATTATGAATACATAAAATGTGAATATTGTTGTTTAAACAAACTGGCGAACTCAGTCACGTTGATGAGACCCCAACATGGCGCCTGGGCTGGACAAAGGACCACCAGAGGCTTATTACCCGATCAACATAGTCGCATCACGCTGCTTGAAATGGCGGTGGCTATGATAAATGAGTGTGGGCCAGGAACATGAACATATTTATGTAGGAATAGGTTGATAGTAGCTCCGGCCACCCAGCTACATAGATAACACGCATATTTTTCCTGTGATGTGAGTGGCGCTCGAGGCATAAGATCTTGCACATAATCGAAGAGTCCAGCCGCGAGAATCAATTCATCCTCTCGCAATACCATCAGGTGGGCTTGAAGCCATTGAATGTGTCTGACTGAAGCCGCAACAAACACTGGGTAAGATATTTGCCAGACACCATTGATGCCCCGACTGGAAAGCGTATATATAGCCCTGCGGTTCTGCCGGATAGGGCTTCTCCATCCCTCACCCCCACCTAACTACATCCTAGCTTCACCCACAAAAAGAAACACCTCGGTTGAGAAAGATGCATTCATCAATCCTCCTGGTCTTGGTTATGGCATTCTGTCTAGTGAGACATGCCACCGGGGAACACGAAGTGGTCGGTGGTTCCGAAAGGAGTTCCAAAGTGAGCATTCCATCCATTCCTCTAATCTTATCCTCTTATAACTGCGAACTGCTGGAAGAAAAAAAAGACTCCGTACCACTCCGTTTCTGACTCCGGGCGTCCTTACAACGCGTCTTTTATGTCTGCATTCCTCCGATTGCCCGCTTGTCACAAGGCGGGCTCAGGACCTAAAAAGCCCCGTTTGTCGTTTTGTGTCACGTGCCAAACTGTCCACACGCCAGCATATTGCAAAGCCCTCGGCTGCTAATTGGTCAAGACTCTCACCAGCCCTACCAGCAGACACAACTCGGATTAAAGATCGTGGATCACATCATTTCCTTTTTCTGTGTTCCGTTATCCCAAGAGCATCTGCCTGTCTTGTTGTAGTCTTCTTGAAACTAGATGTGATGGTGCACTCTTGCACGTCTCTTTCCATTTCTCTTGTGGGTTTCCGAATCCATCCTGTTGTTTTCTCCGCCGTGAATCAAGCACAATTTTGGCCGCAAGCTGTCCGTCCGTGACCAACATGTTATGGCTAAGTTCAAGACCTTTGAAACACATAGTACGTATGGTGCTTCAAGCTCGTTTGGGCACACACCCAAGCTGTTGACGAGCTTGGCCAATGCGAAAGCCAGCACTTTTCTCAAGATTACATGCGGAGAAATATATCATCACGGCTTTGCACTCTATCCATCACAACGAGAGTGTCTTCTCTCCCCGCATCCATCATCGAACCCTATCTTGTAACTTATTGATCTCTCCAAAACTATGATCGCTCCCACTCTGGCTCTTCGATTGCATGCTCGATTCTGAGGCCCTGATATATATATATATATATATATATATATATACAGAGCGGTTCGGCATGGAGTTCTGGCGCAGCATGACAGCAGAAGGGCTTTAGATGTGACGCTCAAGAGCGTGCCAATTTGATCCAAGGGGCGTCGAAAAGAGCCAAGAGAACAGATTTAAAAAATTACATGGAAGGCATCATTTCTGGTTTTTACATAGCTCATTGACCAATGCCTCCATACGATGAATAAATGAAAGAGAGAGAGAGAGAGGTTGAAGATCTAAGATGGAGGAGGTTCTGGGGCCGGTTCTGGTGGCGGTGGCGGCGCTACGTCTTCACTGGGTGGTGGGGGAGCAGGTGGCTGGGTGGGTGGAGGCGGAGCTGAAGAAGGCAGCGACGGCTGCGATGCGACTGCAGTCATAGGTTGTGTCTGCTGTTGTTGTTGCTGTTGTAAGGCAGCCGCTGGGTTAACACCTCCTGCGGCTTGTGCTTGTTGTTGATATTGGAGATATTGCTGATACCACGCAACATATTCAGGCCTAGTGGGTTGGACAGTTCACATAGTCGTTTGGAGTTGACGTTCATCAGTCTCACACATCAGCAACTCGCAGTTAATGGCACAAGAAAGAAGGACGAACGAGTTGTAGTAAGCCCTCTGCTCGGGAGTCATTGTTTGGGCTTGTTGGGCGTAATATTGTGCGTAGTATGCGGAATAATCCTGGGTAGAGGCGGCAGGAGTAGCGGCCGCAGGTTGTCCACCAGGTGGGGCTGGTGCTTCCCCGGCAGGTAGAGGGGGTGCATCGCTTGAGGGAGGGGGAGGTGCATCCCCTGAGGTTGGCAAGGGGGCTGTCCATATTGCGGCATTTGCTTCACGATTGACCAGAAAAGATGAGCATGACAAAAAAAAAATACCAAGCAGGAAATAATTCATAAGTATAAGACACTCACTCCCATCATGCCAGGGACCTGGCCTTGGCCTGGGGCACCTCCGAACCCCATGTACATAGGTTGATTAACCATTGGTGTGTTATACTGCGCCTGAGCTTGATCGTTGACCGCCTTAGCTTCGGCCCACTTCTCTTTCACCGTTTCAAGCAAGTCCTCAGCTAATTCCTTTGCCCTTATATTCTGTGTATCATCTGGCCCACTGAAAAAAAGGAAATGAATCAACATCAAACTGTGCCAAATGTTTTTTTTTGAAGATCGATCGGTAAATTGGACGGGGTGTTGGCTTACGTAATGTTGATGTGCATCGGCTCAGTAGATTCCGCTCCAGTGTCGTTCTCGTAAAAGCCAGACCCAACACCCTTTATCTGAACTCGCGAGCCAGTTTCACTTTGGATGTATTTTACAAACATACCCTAAAGAGGTGAGGCGCTTAAAAATTAGTAAGATGATCCAGCACTCGCTGGGTAATGACAGAAAAGAAAGTTGCCGCTCACTCCTGGTCCGACCACTTTTGCTCGAACATTGAAGTTGCGCAAGTTTTCCAGACCGATCTCCAGCTTATGTTCCGGCCATCTTTGACGCTCTCTTGGTTCACGTCTCTCTCTCCGCTGATGAACAAACCTGCAGAGTTTTTTTTAAAAAAAAGAAAAGAAAATGAGACTGAATGTTGAAAGGGGATATGCGGGTCGAAATTGGACTGACGGTGCTTCAGTAAGGGGCCCTAGATCTTGCTCGATCAGTTCGTTGACCTTCGCAATTCCCTTGTCTAATATTTCTTGGCTGGTGGCTGTGAGATGTAAGTACAAAGGTGGGTCGCGATCTTGGGCTTTTGTGCGGTCAGGGTACCTAGTGAGAGGAGCATCAGCTATGATAAATGTTCGGGTGACAGAAAGAGAAAGCACTCACCATTGGCCTTTGGTAGTGACAGAACAACCCGTTTCTGCTTGAATCTGAGACAGAAAAAAGGATATCAGTAGGGAGCCATCGATTGCGAGAGTCAAAACAGTGCATTACTTCAGCCTGAGTGGGTCCTTTGGTAAGTAGATAACGGTTACGTTGGTCGTTAATGTCGATATCTTTGACGAATTCAGGATCGTTCACTTCGGCTACAACAAAAAAAGAGAGATGAGGGCCGTTAGCCACGGACATCCAGCGATAGGGGAATGGGTTAGGGAGGTAGTTCGTCATTCGGAAAAGACGATAATGACATCTTTCTTAACGCAGTGGTTGGGGGTATTTACGCTTGTCTTTTTCGTACTTGGGTGGTTCATTGGATTTGACTTTGGCCGGAGGTGGAGCATACTGGGCAGCGATTCGAGCAGCGATTGCGGCTATTTAGAGGGATCGAAACAACGTGAGTGAGCATGTAGCATACTTTTCATATGAAAAAAAGGAGAAGACAAGCAGTCAAACGTGGAAGGCATACCAGCAGCGTCAGCGGCCCCGTTAGTATCGGGGGTAGTTTCGGTGGCAGCAGGATGGGTTGCAGGGGATCCGTCCAGTTTTGTTTTTGTGCTTGGGCTTCCGTCGGGGCCACTGTCCCATTTCCGCTTTCTTTCTGACATTCTTGACGGGCGAGATTGGTTCTGTAGTTCCGAGATGGGTTGTTGATGGCAGCAGTGGGACTGGCCTGAGGTGCTCGGTGGAGAGGGGGCACTGATGCAGAATCATATGCATGTGTGGAAGGAGCCCCCCGCTGCTCACCTCCCGCCATTGAATGATGACACTGGTTTCTAGTTTCCTCAAATTCCAATGAGCATGAGTCCATGACACACCCCAGAACATATGGTTGAATTTTTGACACGAAGGAATTCATCCCAACGCTGAATGGCAATTTGCTGACTGTAGATAAGAAGAGGAGTTCAGAAGCCATTTACAGGCGGGGGTTCACATTGGCAACTCTGAGGCTTACTCTTAGCACAATTGTGGTTATCCATCCATCCCTGAAATTTTACATGCTTCTGAGGGAACTAATGAGTTGAAACTGGATCATCAAACTGTTAAAAAATGCACCATAAAAATAAATATGATGCACCATACGAGCCCCTTATGAGACACGCAAAGTCTCTTGTCCCCATAATACATATCACACGAAGTGCTCTGATCACCAGGAGCCTACAACAATGCATCCCGGGCTTGAAAACAGCCCGGCCAAGTCCAGCTGATCAGGTCTATTGAGCATATCCTTCTGGATGGCAGTGGTGCCACTCCGATGGTCTTTCGTGATTGGACCCCGCAGGGAGTTGGCACCACCGGTTAATAATGGAGAAATATTGCTGCTTTTTTCTGGTTGATGGGCACGCTGAATCTCACTGTCAGAGTATGACAGAGTGGTGATGCCATGATCTGGACATCTCAGCACCCCATAGATTTCTTGCTCTACCAAACACCCGGTGGCCTGGTTGCGTCCCTCCGCCACGCCAGATAGTCGCGCGCGCCAATGGCATTGAATTTGTACTCTCGGTACCCAAGCTGACTAGAGCTATGCGGAAGGGACAGCGGCAGGCACAGCCTGGTGGAACAGAAACAAAAGTCCGCTTGTGCATGGGATCTTGGCAGGGACAGTGGCCTGCAGTCATATGGAACAGAATCTGCACAAGACACGGATTTTTGTTCAGATTACTTGAACTTGAAACGCACACATAATAGAAGCGCGCCAGTCTACAATCCAATCTTTGCTCTCATCCCGGGCGTCAGATAATTATCCTGGTTCGTTTAAATGGTTGCCAAGAGTCTTCTTGGTCCCATGCCTGTGGTTGCAGATTTATGCGAATATTGCCTTCATTCCAATGCCCATCCCTGATGACAGATGCTCTATGTCGGCCTTTGATCATGGGCAGGGCAGTCTATCAGCGCCCTGATGTCTTTGAGTCCGAGACCCAGTATCTCTCAAAAGCCTGTGCCCCAGAGGTTGAGGGATATAAGAATACGGCTCTTGTGCCAGGGAAAACTCCACATCATTCTCCTCTATTTCCCTCCCCAGTCTTTCATTCAATAAGTCAACTATCAGTTTCCATCATCAACACATTTTCGCCTTGCCGTCAATAATTCTTCCCTCTTTCGAATATACCAACAAAAAAAAACTCATCAATTTGGAAGTACCCTCAGTGATTATCGCGTGATATACCAACACCCCGCACCAAAATGTTCGCCCGTTTATCCCTCCTCGTCATGCTTCTCACGGCCAGCCTGGGTGCCGCTTCACCTTTATCAACCGCAGGATCTGCTGGTGGAGTGCTCCCCACAACGGCGCCAGCGCGCTCTGCCTCGCTTTACAAGAGGAACTCTCGTGCCCCGCTCGTCAACAAGCGTACCAACAGCACCCGTGTGGTCCGCTCCCTGCCGCTCCTATCTGCCCTGGCTCCTATTTTGCCGGTGACCGCAAATCTCAAAGTCGATATTTGTCTCGATCTCTCGGTCAAGGTCCTGGGCATCGCCTCTGTCAATCTCTTTGCTACGGCTAACTTGGCCGCGAGTATCACCTCAAGAGGTATCTCGGTTGATGAATTGGCGGTTGTTCAAGCTTATCTCGCTGTAAGTCTCATACGCGCCCGCGGGCCGTTTTTTGTTTTTTGAGATGGGAAAGCCTCCGTATCACTAACTTCTTAGTTCCCCATAGTCTGAATTATTAGATACAGCACGTGTTTCCACAACAGCTTGGGCTTGTGAACAAGCCTGCACTTCCGATGGTCAGCCTTCCTCTTCTCATCTTTAATCTCTTTGAGCCTTTTGCTGAAAGAGAACGCGCTTGATCAGTTTGCAGCAGCCAACGGTTTGACCGAGCATCGCACACTTGCACACTTGTTCCCAAACAATTGACGACGAGATCTGGAGTCCTTGCCAAGCTCATTGCCAAACTCTCTTTATCTGGACCCAGTGCTCCTCGCTACTGCCAGCTCTGCCGTAAGTTCCTTAGAACCTTAAGACTCAGCTGCGTCCCACCGATGTTGCTTTCTTTAATAATTGCTCACAAACCATTACGGGAATGTAACAGCTACACGCTGCGGACCCGCCAGCAGCGCGCCTAGTGCCTACGCGAGGTTTGCCAAACGACAGAGCAGCGTCGTTGGTAAATGTCCTACCGGGCTTGACGGTGAGTTGTTCAACCAGGCCATCCTTTCGCTACGCTCTCCGCTGATCTCTTTTATCGCAGCTTGTCCAATCAGCGCTTTCTCTAGATCGAAGGGCTTCGAATGTGTCAGCACCCAAGACGAGTTAGAGTGAGTCGCGTCATTCATACCAAGTCGATACTTCCAGCTGACACTGCACCCCTTTTCCCCTCCAGACATTGTGGTGGTTGCTCGACAACTGGTGAGGGAGTCAACTGTAACAGAGTCGTCGGTATCAAGAACCCCGGATGTTCGCGAGGTCAATGCATTGCCTGTCAGTATATAATCCACATTCAGCATACATTGATCAAACGCAGTTCGGGTCACTCACCTTTACCTCTTGCTCCCTGTGTGCGCAGTCGAGTGCGAGGCAGGCTTTTATCTGGCATCTGACAAGACTTGTGTCCGGTCTTGAGTAGTCTATCAGTTTAGTTCCGAAAGTTGCGCTTATTTTTAATTATTCTTTTGCCGGTCTAATGTTGTATTTGTGACAGTATTGTGTCTTCCCTCACGTGTCTCTCCATGGTATATGTTTCCACTTGGGTGTTTCTAGTTTTGGTCTTGCCTTATTCTTCTTGGAGTCCTGTGTGCACTGTTCAGTCTTCACCTCATTATTATCACAGACATTGCAGACAATTATTCTCTTGAAATTTATCCCCACAGTCACGCATTAAAATGAAAAGATATGGTGCAAACTTTCCTCCCCAATGGTGCCTCTTCCGGTCAGAAGCCCCCTCACCACGCCGCTTTGCAGCCTATGCGTATATTGTCTCTGCGTTATCCCTTTGCATCCATATTGTCCCTGGTCGCCATCCGAAACCTGGCTATGACCAAGCTTGAAATCTTGAATCACAGGAATGGGAGAATGGGCTCTGATCATGGATCACATCCAGATGTGGTACAACTGGTCACTGTATTTCTCTCATCCTTAAGGAGGATTATCCATGCTGCTACAACGGGAGGCCAGGCTATGGACAGCGGAGGAGACAGACCGCTCAAAGTGCGGCAAAAAACATATTCATGGCCTATTCCATTCTAGCATGTATAAACGTTGGGAATTGGTGTAGAGTTTTCCTGGGGGAGGTCATAACAGATATAAAAGTGTTGTGACGCGGGGAGAGAGCTGCGGCTTATCGCCAGATAGAATACACACGCATGACTTTTATAAGACTCTTGATTTAATGATGAGACTTGTTAAAAAATACCCAATAGTATCAGGATGTGGCCTATAACCACGACGTTTAACCACACGACCGCTTTGATGACATCGCTTATGACTCGCACAAATTGAGGCAAGGGTAGGCCTGACTGAGTGAGATCGCTTGGCAGATTGTCTTGTTGACTTTGATTGTGCATGCATGCCGTGGATGAGCAAGTATAATGATAGGAAGTTAGAATCTTGCCTGGACCAGCTCTGGATTGAGTCGAAATAGAGGGGAAGGAATGGAATGGAAGCAGCAGGACAGCGGCTCACCGATAGATGCGGTACTTCCCATCCTCGCATTTTCGCAAACCCACTCGCACAATGTAGTTCACACGAGCATTGAATGCTTTCACCGGCAAGAGTCGGAACCCGAGGGTTTGAATGATATCTAGTGCGGCAGAGGACATGGCTTAGCCGATTCCCTCTCACAAGAAAAATATCTTCTGCACCACATCACTGCCTCCGAGACACATCTCGGGCTCCTACCTAATGTGGCTTCGGTTTGGTCCTTGTTGACCATGACTGCGTTGAATTCAGTGCGATCCATGAAGGTGAAGGTTTGTCTACCATCAAATGTCAGAAAACGAAACTCACGCGGGGCGGGGAACAGTGCTCTTTCAAGTTGATCTTCTGCTTACCTCCATTGGTATGCCGCCTTCAGGTTCTCGCGTCCGTTGCGCGAGTAAATCTGGTTGAAGACGGGGTTATTTATCGTCGCATCTGGGGTGAAGTATCTGAAAGTATACATCAATATAGAAAACAGGCCATGTTGTCAGATTTCTTGAATACACCTGGCATCGGCGGGGAGCAATGCAACGCTTACCGGTCAATGGTTCGGAATGCTTCGGCTGTTGTGCGTTCTTCTGTTAGCGCCAGAACGACACAGGCAAGCTAGATTTGAATGTCGAGACATGATCCATATCAGAACCACCAGTGCCACTAACAAGTTAAGCCTGAAGAAGCCTTTCAGAGAGATTTTTTTTTTAAAAAAAGAAAACCCGATTCTGTTGGATGCAGTTTACCTCTTCCTGGGGGTTTTCCATTATTTTCAGCTGTTCAAAAAAACAAATGGAGAGAGACTCTCCTGTCACAGATGGATCAAGTGGCACTGGCGGGATGCCTCAAGACAGAAAGTGAGTGTAAAATGAAAGTAGGGAGCTCGTGAAGCGCCCCAGGGAGGCTCGATATAAACTGGAAGCTTTGTCTAGGGATTTGCCCCGCCTCATCCATCATCCGTATATAGCTGGTATGTGTACGCTATAGGAGGATGCAGCTCCTGGTTTGGGAGCGCATGTAACAATGGCCTCGAGGTGAACGTAGTTTGTGCACTCCCATCTCGTCGCTCCACGCTCTGGACCGCGACCATGGTGAAGCCTGCAAGATGGCGGCAGATCAACCACTGACAAAGTGCAGCATAATAGGGATACATACGTCCTTCAAAATATGTATCCTCAGACATATTATTATATGGGCAGGATTTGCCCTCCCTTAGCATGCAAGGTTCTATCGGCGGTGATTCTGATGATTCATGTTCAAATGCTGAGAGCAAATCCAGAGAGCCTCCTCCCTTCCCGACCCCTTGCCGCCGCCGCTGGACCTCCCTGCAGTGCCCACGAATGCGAACATCTTCAGTCCAAGGATCGACGCGGGCCGCAAAGGCTAAATATTACAAGAACCCCGACTGGTTTATTCTCCTGCCCGAGAAGTAGCACCCTTGATCAACTCGTCCATTGCGGCTTTCTTCGTCCTTCACTAGTGCTTACATACAACGCCTCATAGCCGTCCCCTAGTCTGCAGCTCGTATCCGACGCGACTTGTCCTTTATCTCTTCTTGTCCTCCTGTTTGTCTTGGGTCTGCCGTCACCCTGCCTATGCTAGTCATTCATTTCTCGGGACCCGCTGGACTTGAATATGAAGATAGCCAAAATGTTGACAAGGTCCATCTGGACACACATAGTCTTCTCTCCGCCCTCACACATCCAACAAAACACGCCAACAAGGATAGAGACGAGGAGCTGCCGGCCCACGGTTCCGGAAGGTGTACGAGAGCGCACAAGGGAATGCGCAGAAGAAGACGCGACAAGCTGCGACGGGTGATCAACGTATCAGGCCGGAAATCGGCGACGGACGATGGAGAAGAGTGTTGTTTCGTGTCACCCGCTCAAGAGGAGCGATCACGGATGCCGTGAGGACGAGCCGTCCACAGGCCGTGAATCGGGCAGCCAGAGACCAGGGTCCTCGTCATGATGAGGCGCTCGATGTCTCCAAGCTCGAGCAAGCAAGAGCCAGTCCGTGTCAGACTTAGACCCCGTCGGACGCTCCTCTCTCCAGCTCCCCTTCTACGGCGCTCTCTGTACTCACTTCACACTGGGTGATCAATCACACTTGCAGACGGGTCTTGGCCCAACTAGGACTCATGATAATCAACCACTTTAGTGAGAGAGAGAGCCAAACCATGTACCTCTCAAAGCCCCCCTCCCGAGAAAGGAGTAGGAATTCTCAAGAGTATTGAGATCTCGATGATGGCAAGGTATGGATCAGTCTTCCGTCTCCGACCCGCCCCAGCAGAGAGATAATAGACACCAAGTGGCCAAAAAAAACCAGCCAAGATCATTGTACCACGTAGACAACCATGTAACTCGTACAAATCGTGACTTTCGATGGTTGTTGGGAAAGATGGATCTTCCTGTGGTGAGATACATGTATATAAGCTCGTAGCTTGAAGAGTGAGATGGGGGAGTGTTGTACAACCTCCTAATGTTTTGTATGGACAGGGGAGGAGATAAGGAGTACAAGAATAGAGCATGTACTGGAATGATTTTTCTTTTAAGTAGTTTAGAAGCGTTTTTATGGCCGAGGTGGTCCTTCCGGTGTGCATGAGCCTGCTTTCAAAACTTGGGATTCATCTTGTCTTCCGCAGGCATGGCATCGTTGAATTTGATACTTATCTAAGGTGCAGTGGCCAGGGAAGAGAAAAGAGTGTCAACATGCTTGCCTCGCTTGTTCGTGCACAACACAACAGCCGCAGGGAATTCTAGAAGAAAGCGTCTTCTTACCGAGTTGACACAATCTGAGCGAAAGGAGAGGGTAAGGATGATTAGGACATGGGCGTGAACTCGGGCTGAGATGACGAGAGAAAAGAGAGATGGGACGGACGTCGTTCATCGGTCGGATGGCCATACCCTTCGCCCTTGAACACATGGCCCAAATGTCCCCGCAATTCGTGCACGTGATCTCAGTTCGGATTCTTCCAAAGCTGCGCTGTGTACATACAAAAATCAACGAGAGAAGCTCGGTTCGCCAGATTAACTACTATCGAGTCCCACCCTTCCCATGAATCATCTCACTCACGTCCTCGTGTCGACTGACAGCTCCTGGAAATGCATCGAAGAAAGCTATATTTTTTTTTTAAAAAAAAAAAGAAAGGAAGAAGGTTAATTTGCTTCTTGGATATAGTTTGTAGTTGGTAAGGACTCACCGGGCCACCCACAACCACTATTGAACTACGACGAATGCACGGAGCGCAGGAAAGAGAGATGGGTGTTAGTCCCAGCCGGGTTGATTCGTCGATTGTGATGAGATTACCTTGTGGTCATACCGGTCTGAGTCCCAGTTGATCAGCACATGGATCGGGCGATCAGGATGAAGTTCTGAGACTTCTTACATAGAGGTGCGTTGTTGTCGATTCTGCATGCGCATGAGTTTCCAGTGACGAGTCTTAAGTTTTCACCGGATGACTCGAGGGTGGTGAGTTGTTCTGCAGACATGACGATGCGAGTGATTGAGCTGGATGGGAGCATTCTAGGTTGGTTTTATTTTTTTGTTTTTGGTTGTGATATGATTTGCTGATAGTTTTTTTGTTGTTCAGATGGTAGTTGGCAGTCTTACTTGTTTGTGTTGGGTTGTGTTTTGGTTGTTGTTGTTGCTGTGTTGTTGCATTTCCTCAAGTAAACTATTTATTTAAATTAAAATGTTAAGCCAACTACTACTAAGAAGAACTACCACCATGACCATCACCATGACCATCCCATCCACCCTCGGGAACTTCCAACGCATCATCAACCCATTCAACACAGACTCAGCACCCATCCAAATAGCAAAGTGGCGCAGCAAAGAAACAGGACTCACACTAGTATGGGCGGACATCGAGAGTGAGAGTCAACTGAACAACAACAGCCAACAACAGGGAAAACTGACCAAACCCAAAAAAAAAAAATGCAGCTCCTCTCGTCCATGGCTACTTCACCGTCCCAACCGAGATCTTCAACGACTCGGGCGTCCCTCACACACTCGAACACTTGGTCTTCCTCGGCTCAGAACAATTCCCCTACAAGGGCATCCTCGACAGTCTCGCCAACAGGGCTTTTGCCAGAGGTACTAACGCTTGGACTGACACCACTCACACCGCTTACACACTCACCACCGCGGGCTCAGAAGGGTTCTTGAGATTATTACCTGGTATACACATCTCAACTCATCTCATCAACCTTTTAATTCAAAAAACTAACATCATTATCATCATACCAGTTTATCTCGATCATGGTCCGTTTGATCTTCTTTCTCTTCACATAGTTAACTAAATTAACATCTTCAATACAACAGTCCTCTACCCCACCATCACTTCCGAAGGCTTTACCACCGAGGTATACCACATCAACGGGAAAGGCGAAGATGCCGGCGTGGTATATAGCGAAATGCAAGGCAGAGAGAACGGTGCCATGGACTTGATGGCCCTGCGGTACCATACTCTTATTTTCTAAAAAAAAAAAAAACACATGAGATTAAGACACACCCTTATTTTTGATTTGAACAGCAATCAACGTCTACTATATCCTCCCACTAGCGCTTACCGAAGTGAGACCGGCGGGTTGATGGAAGCACTGAGAGTCTTAACAGTCGAACAAAGTACTTGCATTTTCTTTTTTTTGACTCTCTCTCCAATCATCATAATGGTTAACATTTCGAAAATAGTTAGAGAATTCCATCAATATTACTACCGCCCCAACAACCTCCAACTCATCGTCACCGGAAAAATTCAACCCGATCAATTACTCCATGTCCTCAACACTCAGGTCGAACCCATCCTCATCAAGCACGGTCAAAACCAAATCCCAGAAGGCTGGAAACGTCCCTTCCTGGAAACCCCAAGCAAAGGTGGCGCACGACTCGAGAAGAGTACTACCGTACATGTCGAGTTCCCCGAAAAGGACGAATCTAGCGGCGAGGTACAAATCTCTTGGGTTGGACCTAACACCAATGTCAGTCGTCTTGATCAATTTTTTCCCCACTTGCAAGGCTACTCATCAATACCTTTTCTTTAGGATTTTCTACTTCAAACCGCTCTAGACGTATTGGGCACCTACCTCGCAGACTCGGCTGTCTCCCCTCTGGCTAAAAAATTCATCGGTGAGTCATTTCCTCACTGTGCTTCTCTTTTCATGTCCCAAGTTGACCCTCTTGGTCTTTTATTACTGCAGAAATCGATTCTCCGTCATGCACAGGTCAGGCTTGCACACAACATGGCGTTTCCTCTCCTGATCGCTAACCACATTGTTTTCTCAATAGACATCACCTTTCACCCGACCGATGCGGAAAAGTCGATCACCACAGTCTACATATCATCTGTGCCATATGAACAACTCAGTACCATTGAAGAAGCCTTCAAGAAGGCTTTGGCCGAAGAAGCCGCAGCCATGGACATGGACCGTCTCAAGATGGTGATCGAGCGGGCCGCACTGAAAACGTGTAATGCCATGGAAGTCGATGCGCCCGATTGTCTATCCTCTGCCATCATCTCTAACTTTCTCTATGGCTCTGACTCGGACTTGGTCTCGGCCCTCTCAGCTGAACTTGAGCGCTATAAAACCTTGTCCGCTTGGTCTGCCGATCAATGGTCTGCAGTCTTCAAAAAGTCAGTCAAATATGTCCCTCCTCTCTCTCTCTCTCCCCTCCTTTTTTTTTTTTTGCCTTTCCACGCCTTTCCTCTCTGTAGTAAACTCTTGCATTCTTCAGATGGCTGGTAGAATCACCAAGCACCTGTATCATTGGAAAACCATCCGCCAAGCTGTCTGATAAATTAGAGGCAGACACGAAAGCACGGGTAGAAGCCACTCGACAGAAATACGGCCCAGATGGTCTACAGAAACTGGCAGACAAATTGGCCCACGCCCAAGAAGTGAATGATCGCCCCTATCCCGACAAATTCATCGCCGACTTTCCCATCCCCAACTTGGACTCCATTCAATGGATCGACGTCCAAATCGCCAATGGCAATGGCACTTATTCTACCGATCTTCAGTCACACATCGATCAGAAGGACAATGCTACTTTGCCCTACTTTGTCCAATTTAACCGTAAGAACATCATCCCCGCTGACTTGCCATGAAAAAAAAAAAAAAAAAACTCATCATCATGATGTAATGATACCTCTTTTTGTAGATATCAAGTCGAAATTTATCACAATCCATGTCAACCTATCGCCGCCCGATTTGCCTGCGGACCTGTTCCCCCTCTTACCGGTCTACCTTCACTCATTTTTCTCCTTGCCGGTGAAACGGAAAGATGGGAGTCATCTTTCGTACAGCGAGGTAGTACATCAACTGGATACACAGACGGTAGAATACGACATCAACCTAGGCAGTCCCATCACCCAGACCCTCGAGATATACATGAAGGTTGAAAAGTCCAAGTATGCTACGGCCATCGGCTGGCTCGGCGACTTGCTCTGGAGGAGCGAATTTGATGTGGATAGACTGAGGATTAATAGCACCAAAATCTTGCAAACTATCCCGTCGAGAAAGAGGGAGGGCAGCGATGTGTCGGCCGCGCTCTATGACCAGTTGACCTTCTCACCAGAACGTTCTCCCATGACGGCTAATAACCTCTTCAACCAAGAATCCTCCTTGCCCATCGTCTTGGAAAAACTCAAGTCGGAGCCGCAGGCTCTTGTCTCACAAATGGAGCGGCTTCGTTCTCATCGTTAGTTCCCTCTATATTATATGGTCATATTGTACATTGATTCTCACTATCCCCCCGTTGGTTTCCCCCTTAGTGCTTAAGCCTTCGTCCCTACGGATTAGCGTCTCGGGTGATATTATGTCTTTAGAGGAGCCCAAGTCGACATGGTTGAAGCATTTCGAATCATTAGAGGTACACCTGCAAATCCACTTAACTTGTTTTTTTTTCTGGAGGAAACTAAGTTACCTTTTGACAGCCGGCCAAACTTGAGAAGCCGTTGTTGGGGAATGCTGTGCTGACGTCGGACGGCGAGCGGCCGTCGGGAAAGGTGCTATTGATGTCGATGCCGTCGATCGAGTCGAGCTATGCGTACCATGTGGCGAAAGGCAAGTCTCTCCCTCAGCAAGAACAGTCATATCCATCATTAACTTGAGATTTATTTATTTATTTTTTTGAACAGGACCGCAAGGATTTGACCATCCGGATAACCCGGCACTCGTCGTGGCCATCAGCGTGTTGAATGCCATGGAAAGCTTTCTGTGGAAGGCGATCCGTGGGACCGGATTGGCATACGGGGCCTCGATTGGCTCTAACGCAGAAACGGGCCATGTCTATCTCAACATCTATCGCAGCCCCGATAGCTCTAAGGCCTTCTTTGAGGCCCGTCGTGTGATGCAGGATTTGGTGGATAAAAAGGTACCCCACCACCTTTTTTCTTCTCTGTTGGCTGGCTCATGGAACACTCATACCATCGTTTGTCCTGTGCAGTTGAAGTTCGACGACTTGATTCTCGAGTCGGCTAAAAGCAGCTCGGTGTTTAGTGTCGCATCCAAGATCGCCACAGGCCCTGATGCGGTAAACACCCGCCTTTTCTCTTGTATGATTTATCTGTCGAAACTGGCCTCTGACGTTGGGTTTTGGTGGTTAGGCGTATCGTGTGTATGCGGACGTGGCGTTGAAAGGGATCTCTAAGGATGCGCTTCGGCAGCAATTAGAGCTAGCGAAAGTCAGTCTTTACCAGAGAAGATAGTTAAAACAAAAGGAGACTAAAAACGGGGGTGTTCACTTTTTTTTTTTTTTTTGTTAGTCGGTGAAGGTAGACGACGTGTTAAGGACGATCAAGAAGTACTTGTTGCCGATTTTCGACCCGAACAGCTCGCTGGGTGCGCTGGCGGTATCTGCGACTAAATCTGAGCTCATCAGAGCCGCCCTGGCCGACGCCGGCTACGCCGTCGAGGTGCGTCAGTTGCAGACCTCGCAGACTGTCGACGGGCTCGCCGACGACGACGACGAGGAGGAGGACAGCGTCGATGGCCTTGCGGCCCCCTCGGGCCCCCCTTGAGCTCGCTCTTGTGTTTACTGCTTCGTTGTTGTCGTCTCTCTTGAGATAGCCAGACGTGTCTTTTTTTTTTTTTTACAAAGAAAATAGATATATAATAATATATATATTGACAAGACGTTGGACGTTAGACGATCGCCTGATCCCTCTGCACCGCGGTGTGGCCCGCCTCCAGCCCGGCGCCTGCTGCCGTTTCCCTGTGGCCCATGGGCTCTTTTTATCTCTCTCTCTTTGGAGTGTGTTGTGTTTTGAGATGCGAGAGGGTGGTGCTCTGTCAACTGCTGAGGTTTACACCGGTGGCCACTACTCCCTACTATACTGTGTGTGGGATTGGTGGCTCGCCTCCCTTATATGGTACGCGCTTACCATGTAGTAGTTCCCCGCAAAATAATAACAAAACTCCTAAACTCCCTATCATCTCCCAAAGCTCCCGCGCTGAGCGGCCTTTTTTTTTGGCTAAGTCCTCACCTCCTCCGCAGCCCACCCTCACCCCCTGCACCTCTCCTCGCTACTACAGATGAGAGAGTATAACGGGTACAGACACAGGTGGGTTTGGCGCGCGTCTGCAAGACTCTGCATGCTGGTCTAGTATACAACACGTTCCCGAAGATCGGCAACCGATGCATCTCGCTGGCGTTCATCAGCAGTAAAAAGCTGGGCCATGTTCATTGGGCAGAACATGCGCTCCTTCACCAAGTCAAACAAGTGAATGCGGTTGCTGAGGAATTCAGGTTTGAAAATCGCGTACACATTCGCCGTCCAAGTCACGCTAAAAATCCTGTGTTTGCGGCCCAGCGTCCTGCTCCTCCGCGGGTGGGAGGGAGAGCTCACAATTCACTCTCTACCACTTTTTTCCTCGTGGGTATCAAGGTGTTAGTTTCTTTCTTAAACACAACGAGTGTTCTTGATCTGCTAGTGGTAGAGGACTCTTCGTCGGAAAAAATGCGGCCATCGTGGAATGTAGGATCTTGAACTAATATTGGTTTCTCAACAACAGAGATGAATGAGAAGAAGGACGAAGGAGAAAACAAAAAAAAAGTAGATCAGATTTTTTTTTTAATGGGCAGTGTTACACACCCTCAGAGAAATTAATGAAAATTATTATTACTATTATTAGAGTTAAAAGGTCGGAACGCGTTAAAAAGAGCGACTGACAGTCAATAGTAACAAGAAAGGGAAAACAAGATGATCAGAGTTGCTATTCCGAATAAATTGGTAGGACCCAGCGATGGCGAAAGAGCCTTGCTTCTGGTGATTAACATGTTGTTAGCGAAAGAGAAAAGAGAAAGAAAAAAAGAGATACAAATATAAAAAAACACACACCTGAATGAGGTAGAAGGCGCTTATTCCCGCCCACTGGCTTCCAATGGGTGTGGTTATTGTTCTCTCGCCATTAGTCGCCCATGGAGGTGAGGGTTAGGCTTCGGCATTCCCACATTGGTGGCAGGCGCACTTGCGCGTTGTGGCAATGAATGGGATACTCGGATTCCCAAGCATAAGAATAGCAATATCAGGGGGAAATATGTATTATTAGAAGGGATCATGGGGTGGCGCATGGTGAGACTAGTGGAGGGCTCTTCGTTTCGGGGCGGAGGTCTCGTTGACTTTGTCTACTTGGTCTGGTGTATGTCAAGCCAAGGAAGAAATTAAAGGCGTCAGAATGACACATTTTTGTTATTCTGGAGTCTCTGCTTCTGCCAGATCATGAGGTAACTTACCGCGCTTAAATCCAATGGGACTAAGGCAGCAATTATAAACACCTTTTTGGATTTTTTTTGAGTTGTGTTTGCTTTGCTTTTGGATTCGTTTTCTTCACTGAATTTAAATATAAATAAATTGAAAAAAAAAAAATCAAAACGAGTTCAAAAAATGGGTACAGTTATAAACCCTGGATCAAATCAGGGAAAATTGTAACAAACCGCTTGCCTTTTGGTATCACATGCAAATGGTCGAACGACAAGAAACATCGCTTATCTACATCCGAGCCCCTAGGATTGCATTCACTCGGTTTAGGAATCAATTTGTTGTCAAGACCGGGAAGCCGAGTCAAATATGGCGGCCAGAATGAATGACTATGTACATACATATGTAGATTGGATGACCGGGGTGCAGGGTTGGATGAAGGCACAGATCAGACCAATGGCTGAGCAAGGGGGGCACGCAGCATTAGCAGTATTTTGAAAGAGGTGAAGTCAATGGTACAGGCGTGTAAGAATTATTACCGGCTGTATTTACTCCTTAGCTAAATTTTTTTTGTTTTTTGCTTCCAAAATGGGGCTGGAGCCCGTTTTCGTTCCATTTCAGAAAAAAAATTAACCATTTTACTTTTTCAAAGCAAACTTGGAATACAATTCAAAAAACTTTCAAAAAAAACTCAAAAGGTGTTTATAATTGCTGCCTAATTATCGTTCGACTGAGAGATTTCTTATCTTATTGTTAGGATATCGTAAGTATAGAATGGCCTTTGATACAGGAAAGAGAAACGCTTCTGAGGTGGACTCTGGCCTGGAACAAGAGTTTATATTTATATACAAAATGCCGTCGCTGGCCGCCAGCCAATGTTAAAACCGCCGGAGTTTCACTACCAAGCTTGGCCGAGACAGCTCCTCCTTGACAGCTTGACACCGAGTGGGCACAGCTGCGACCAGGAATTCTCCGGTGCGTGTCTACATACCATAGGGAAACTTGACCCCATCCTTGACATAATTCCTCATGCCATTTGATTTCGGATGGGCTAAGAGCCTAAGCCTCCCTTGGGCGCATGCCGGCGTCATTTGACCGAGTGATGTTTGTTGCCGTCTGGGAATACCGACCTCAGCTGGCCACTGGCCGTCAGACATTGTGACGTAAAGTGGCCAGCTGAGGTCGTCGTGCCAGGACCCCGGCAAGCCTCCCTAGAGGGGGGTGTTGGAAAAGGTTAAGGTATGGAAAAATCACAAAATTGGCAGAATGGTACCCTTGAACAAGGTATTATTAATTCACTGTTTTTGCTGAAAGCCGGTACTCATGGAATCATGCTTTTCAGGTATGAAAAACAGGTCAAATTGGCAGAAGACTCTCAAAACCAAATATTTTCCGCAAGATTTCTTGGGTTTTGCAATTATTTGGGCTTAGTTAGTCAAATTCCTGTCTCAGCCTAGTCTTGAAAAAGGTATACACTGCAAGAAAAACTCAATCAACTGCCTGAAGTTGACATGCAAGTTGCCTTTGTGCACAAAGGCAAGTTTCATGTCAACTGCAGGCAGTTGATTGAGTTTTTCTTTCAGTGGTATTTACAGGTCTAAAATCAGGTATGAATTTTAGCCAAAATCCACTTTTTTCAACACCCCCCTCTGGGTGAGCTTGCCAGGGTCCTGTCATGCCCCGGAAGGGGACAGTTAACATTGGGCTGAAATCAGCACATCACCATCAGCAAGCTTTAACCCCTCCAGCCAATTTGGTGGGGGAGGTCTGCTGACATTTGATTCTGTATTTGTTAAAATTGTACTATGTGAACTATTGTAATGTATCAGGTGAATTTGAGACAGGTCTTCAGGGAGCCAAAATGGCAAAAACAGGAGGCAAGTCTTTTTGCACAAAGTTTGATGAAGGTTTGTGGAGAAGTGATAAAATTTCAAGTTTGTAAATTTGAAAAGAGTGTTTTGAGAGAAGTTACAAAATAAATCCCTTGAAGAGAAACAAACTATTGGGACAACAAAAGTATTCATAGTGAATAATAATGGATGAGTAGGCTAGGGACAGCATGCAGAGTGATTTGGAACAGCAATGGCCATACTGAGAGCAATGCAAACAGTCTTATTGACTGGAGAAAGTACAAGCACACCT
>SMGU01010196.1:0-12784 GCA_004348175.1 Puccinia novopanici
ACTGCAGCAGTTGAGCCAGTTTTTTTGTGGTGAGATTGTGTGGACTTGATGTTCATGGAAGGTGTAATTATTTTGGCAAGGAGGGATCAGAATTTTGAGGGTGGGAATTGATAAGTCCAATTGGAATCCTTCTCATCATCCTCCACAATCCTGTTGGTGGAGGATCACCCAAGTGGGTATAAATAAAACCATATGCTCTGGGCTTCAGAAGTGGGCTGGTTGACTGAAAATAGCCCAGTGTCTCTGAAGCACCCTGACAACTTGTTCAATGTCCTTGTAAAAGGCTTCTTGTAGTTGTTGAAAGTGGAGTGAGGGAGCATCTTTTGAAACTCCTTTTGATTTAATCAGTGTTGACTAAGATGCATAAATTCCATCAACAAGATAGTAGGTGTGGTCATATTGTTGGTGGCAAACAGTGGACCAAACATTCCAGCTTGTGCCTAAGATGTGTTCCTCAAAAAGGGGTGAACAATCCAGAATGTTGAGATTGTTTGGGGTGCCAGTGGTGATGGAAATTGTTTTTCCAAAACATAATTGTTGGTTGGAACCTTCTTCCAAAACAACCGACAGATTCTTATCTTTCTAAAGAAGCTAGAATATTGGGTCTTCAACATGTGACTCACCTGGATTGAAGGTGCAACCCATCCTGGTGTTCCCACAAATTCAATGACAGTATGGGTTTGCCTTCAAAAAACTTGCCTAGTTGGTGGTCACAGGTCAAATTGTTAAAAATTGACCTGGGTGGGTTGCACCTACATAACCCACACCAATTAGGTGGGTCATGGGTCAAAGACCCCATTTTTATTTTCAAAAAAAGTCCTATCAATGTGGGAAAACATGCTCAACTGCCTGCAGTTGACATGCTGAAAGTCCAAGGAAGCTTGTGGTGTTACTCAAACCTTTCTCCAATATTGATTCAACCAAGCTTGGATGCACAGTCACTGTGCACACTGCACAGTGACTGTGCCAAAAAATACATATGCAAAAATGTGGATTTTGGATAGCAGCTTGGCTGGAGCATTCTGAATGTCAACTGCAGGCAGTTTTGATCAAGTTTTTTTGCAGTGTATTGAAATGCAACAATTAAAAATTATCATTAGGAAGCAAGCATGCTACTCAATGTGATCATCTAAACTGAAAATTTAAAAGGAAATGTTTGTTAGCCTTATCAAAATAGAGAAATTCAAAATTCAAAATCAAAATCTTCAATATCAACATGAAACAAACCCAGAGTGGAGAGAAAGAGTCACAGAGAATTATTATTTTAAAAAAAGGTGAAAAAAAAACACATCATGTGCACCACATCAGATTGTTTTGAACCACAAACCACTTACTTGGTGTGGGTTTTGTAGGTGCAACCCATGCATGTTGGATTGTTAATACTTTGACCCACAACCCACTAACTAGGTGGGTTATTGTTGAAGGTGCAACCCAACCTGGCATTGTGGAGACACCAGGATGGGTCACACCTTTAATCTGGATGGGTTGCATTTCAAAGCCCCAGAATTTATTGCTTGAAAAACAAACATGCAAGAAATTGTTGGGATGGAGAGCATGAGATGAAGTGGAAAAAGGAAAAAAGAGGACCATACCCAGAGTGATTGTTCATCTAGATATTAATAATAGATGCTGAATAGAAACTGACTGAGACAGGAGGAACTAGGACAAGAAAGGAAATATTAGGCTGGAGCTGGAGAGTAGAAATAAATTGAGATAGGGCATACCCTGAGTGGTGAAGGAAGGGTATGAAAGTGGGTTCAGATGAGTGAGGATAAGTGGGAGTGAGACTAAAAGGAAAGGGGAATTAATATGTGTGCTGCAAATGAGATGATCAGTTGAGGTGGTTCATTTCTCACCATGTTGATGTTGTCTTGAGCTTGCAGAATGGTGTGTGTGCATAATCAGGATGATCTGAGAGTTGAGTGTAAGTTTTTGAGTTTGAGTTTGTGCAGAGTAAGGATGAGTGATTTTAGGGTGGACACGGTTTGACAAGGAATTATTAGGGTTTTGACTTGACCTTCCGCAGTATTTGATTCTCTGTGCACAGATAATTCAGTACAGTGTGTTGAGAATTGTGACATGAATCATTTCACCGGCTTCAGCACTTTTCCCTTTGTATTGATCACCAGCCATGGCACTGGGGCAATTCTTCCATGCCTAGTACATGCAGTCCAGGCTGCCCATGCAGCCTGGAAGGACCCACTGATGTTGAGGATGCTTGTTAGCTCATTGGCATTTACCTTTTGCAGGTAGTCTTTGGCATCAAGAGATTATTGGATTTGTAGAACCAAATTATAAAAGTTTTTGGGTGCTGCCGGGTTCACCTATTTGGCAGTACTTATTGGTTGAGTGCATTGCACATGATCTGTCCACCAGCTGTTGAAGGGCTGATATGTTGGAAGCTGGACAAACCTTCTTTTTCAGTCCAGTCCTGTTTCATGAAAACTGTTAATAACATCTAATATTGTACCAGTTTCTGGACTAAGTAGATGGTGGCTGACTTGAGACTTGAGCCGCAATGTTCAGGAGCAGTTCTTTTTTGTGCTTGAAATCTTGGTTGTTGCCCTGCTTAATCACTCTTTTGTGCCCTTTGGATGTGATTTCTAGCTTGGTTTTTTTGGTTGCTACTAGTGTTTTAATGTTGAGATGGCCGCAGCTTCTGGTTTAGGTATAGCTTAACTTGAATGTTAAGCCGCAGGTTGTCGATAACCAAGCCTCTCTCTGTCTCTCACAGAGAGAGGCTTAGATGTAAAGCCGCTGGTTTTGGCTGATTCCCTGTGGTCACTGTTTTCTTTTAACAAGGGTCGCTTCTTAAGCCTCTTGGGATTAATCCAGCTGGTTGCGCTTCCAACGTCCCCATGAAGGGATGCCTTTGGGCTCGGCGTATGGGTGTGTGTGTGTGTATGTTGTCCCTGACGTTGCGCCCAAGTCAAGTTTTATCAGTTGTAGATGCCAGTTCCGAGGGCTTGTGTAAGTTTGGGGTCAACTCCTACTACTTTGACAGTTTTGCCGAGTTCCAGCAGGAGAGAAAGCAGCAAATCAAAAGAATGACTCAACACTACCAACTCCACTTCGACACACCCATCTACTCATCGGCCTTCATCAACCCAACCACACTCATCCTCGGCGCCGGTGGGGGAACCACCAAGTCGGGCATCACCAACAAACTCACCATCATCAACATCACCACCAAACAGGAACACCCACTCAACCTACAGAAGGGTGACGATGTACCCATGAGCATGCACTACGACCCACTAGTAAGCTAAATAAAATCACTAATATATTACTCACACTCATCCTCCTTCTCCTCCTAGAACCACCTCCTCATCTGCGGCATCAACTCAACCTCAACCCCAGAACAGAATAATACTCATCTACGTACATTCCTACTGGATAAAACCAATCTCAGTATGCTGTCTCTCTCTCTCTTCTTGTTAGAATAACACACTCATCCCTCGGTTTCATGTAGATTAAAATTCAAATCAGCCCAACCACTATTAACCTATCAATCCAATGACCACTACCAGGTCAGTCATGTCACAGGCTACACGACGACCTACATTATTAACCTATATCCTTTTTTTTTTCAATAGCGAATTACTTGCTTATCCCCACAAGCACCCAAACTACTGGCGATCGGGGGCACGAATAACCAACTAGAACTGCTCCACTATCCCACCCTCAAACCCGCCTTCAAGACCCTCTGGTGCGAACAAGACCAACAACTCTATGCCGTCGACTTTCATCCAGATGGATCTCAGGTACGCATTGTTTTTTGAATTATCTTGAAAAAAACAACAACATTAAACTTATGTTTTTTTTTGTCTAGTTTCTAGTCGGATCTAGTCACACGATTAAACTCTTCTCAACTAAACGAAAGAAGGGTAAAGTAACCCATCCCCATCTCATACGGCAAATCGATCGACCCACCACGGAAAAAAACTGCACATTCAGAAATGCCATGTAAGCCTTCCCCCCCCCTTAAAGAAAAGGATAATATGCAGGAATTCACTCTTCTTTTCGTTTTATAGGTATGGTAGGGGAATGAATTCCTCGATGGTTTATACCATCCTGAACCATTTACCCAGCAGGAGATCATCGGGGTGGGGCAAGGATGCACGGAAGGCGCAGTTGATCTCATGGAAGCTGGGTAGTGGGGAGAGGGAGCGGTGCAAGCTGATTAGTAGTAAGCCGGTGACGTGCTTTGATGTGAGTGCCTCTGGAAGATTGGTGGCATTTTCTAGTAGTGATTTGAGTATTGGGATCCTGGATGGGGCTAGCTTGCGGGTGAGTTGATGTAATACTAGTTGGATGTATGGTATGATGTTGATGGCATTTTTTTGTTTAGTCGTTGTTGTCGATTCTGCATGCGCATGAGTTTCCAGTGACGAGTCTTAAGTTTTCACCGGATGACTCGAGGGTGGTGAGTTGTTCTGCAGACATGACGATGCGAGTGATTGAGCTGGATGGGAGCATTCTAGGTTGGTTTTATTTTTTTGTTTTTGGTTGTGATATGATTTGCTGATAGTTTTTTTGTTGTTCAGATGGTAGTTGGCAGTCTTACTTGTTTGTGTTGGGTTGTGTTTTGGTTGTTGTTGTTGCTGTGTTGTTGCATTTCCTCAAGTAAACTATTTATTTAAATTAAAATGTTAAGCCAACTACTACTAAGAAGAACTACCACCATGACCATCACCATGACCATCCCATCCACCCTCGGGAACTTCCAACGCATCATCAACCCATTCAACACAGACTCAGCACCCATCCAAATAGCAAAGTGGCGCAGCAAAGAAACAGGACTCACACTAGTATGGGCGGACATCGAGAGTGAGAGTCAACTGAACAACAACAGCCAACAACAGGGAAACTGACCAAACCCAAAAAAAAAAAAATGCAGCTCCTCTCGTCCATGGCTACTTCACCGTCCCAACCGAGATCTTCAACGACTCGGGCGTCCCTCACACACTCGAACACTTGGTCTTCCTCGGCTCAGAACAATTCCCCTACAAGGGCATCCTCGACAGTCTCGCCAACAGGGCTTTTGCCAGAGGTACTAACGCTTGGACTGACACCACTCACACCGCTTACACACTCACCACCGCGGGCTCAGAAGGGTTCTTGAGATTATTACCTGGTATACACATCTCAACTCATCTCATCAACCTTTTAATTCAAAAAACTAACATCATTATCATCATACCAGTTTATCTCGATCATGGTCCGTTTGATCTTCTTTCTCTTCACATAGTTAACTAAATTAACATCTTCAATACAACAGTCCTCTACCCCACCATCACTTCCGAAGGCTTTACCACCGAGGTATACCACATCAACGGGAAAGGCGAAGATGCCGGCGTGGTATATAGCGAAATGCAAGGCAGAGAGAACGGTGCCATGGACTTGATGGCCCTGCGGTACCATACTCTTATTTTCTACAAAAAAAAAAAAAACACATGAGATTAAGACACACCCTTATTTTTGATTTGAACAGCAATCAACGTCTACTATATCCTCCCACTAGCGCTTACCGAAGTGAGACCGGCGGTTGATGGAAGCACTGAGAGTCTTAACAGTCGAACAAAGTACTTGCATTTTCTTTTTTTGACTCTCTCTCCAATCATCATAATGGTTAACATTTCGAAAATAGTTAGAGAATTCCATCAATATTACTACCGCCCCAACAACCTCCAACTCATCGTCACCGGAAAAATTCAACCCGATCAATTACTCCATGTCCTCAACACTCAGGTCGAACCCATCCTCATCAAGCACGGTCAAAACCAAATCCCAGAAGGCTGGAAACGTCCCTTCCTGGAAACCCCAAGCAAAGGTGGCGCACGACTCGAGAAGAGTACTACCGTACATGTCGAGTTCCCCGAAAAGGACGAATCTAGCGGCGAGGTACAAATCTCTTGGGTTGGACCTAACACCAATGTCAGTCGTCTTGATCAATTTTTTCCCCACTTGCAAGGCTACTCATCAATACCTTTTCTTTAGGATTTTCTACTTCAAACCGCTCTAGACGTATTGGGCACCTACCTCGCAGACTCGGCTGTCTCCCCTCTGGCTAAAAAATTCATCGGTGAGTCATTTCCTCACTGTCTCTCTTTTCATGTCCCAAGTTCACCCTCTTGGTCTTTTATTACTGCAGAAATCGATTCTCCGTCATGCACAGGTCAGGCTTGCACACAACATGGCGTTTCCTCTCCTGATCGCTAACCACATTGTTTTCTCAATAGACATCACCTTTCACCCGACCGATGCGGAAAAGTCGATCACCACAGTCTACATATCATCTGTGCCATATGAACAACTCAGTACCATTGAAGAAGCCTTCAAGAAGGCTTTGGCCGAAGAAGCCGCAGCCATGGACATGGACCGTCTCAAGATGGTGATCGAGCGGGCCGCACTGAAAACGTGTAATGCCATGGAAGTCGATGCGCCCGATTGTCTATCCTCTGCCATCATCTCTAACTTTCTCTATGGCTCTGACTCGGACTTGGTCTCGGCCCTCTCAGCTGAACTTGAGCGCTATAAAACCTTGTCCGCTTGGTCTGCCGATCAATGGTCTGCAGTCTTCAAAAAGTCAGTCAAATATGTCCCTCCTCTCTTTCTCCCCCCCTTTTTTTGCCTTTCCACGCCTTTCCTCTCTGTAGTAAACTCTTGCATTCTTCAGATGGCTGGTAGAATCACCAAGCACCTGTATCATTGGAAAACCATCCGCCAAGCTGTCTGATAAATTAGAGGCAGACACGAAAGCACGGGTAGAAGCCACTCGACAGAAATACGGCCCAGATGGTCTACAGAAACTGGCAGACAAATTGGCCCACGCCCAAGAAGTGAATGATCGCCCCTATCCCGACAAATTCATCGCCGACTTTCCCATCCCCAACTTGGACTCCATTCAATGGATCGACGTCCAAATCGCCAATGGCAATGGCACTTATTCTACCGATCTTCAGTCACACATCGATCAGAAGGACAATGCTACTTTGCCCTACTTTGTCCAATTTAACCGTAAGAACATCATCCCCGCTGACTTGCCATGAAAAAAAAAAAAAAAACTCATCATCATGATGTAATGATACCTCTTTTTGTAGATATCAAGTCGAAATTTATCACAATCCATGTCAACCTATCGCCGCCCGATTTGCCTGCGGACCTGTTCCCCTCTTACCGGTCTACCTTCACTCATTTTTCTCCTTGCCGGTGAAACGGAAAGATGGGAGTCATCTTTCGTACAGCGAGGTAGTACATCAACTGGATACACAGACGGTAGAATACGACATCAACCTAGGCAGTCCCATCACCCAGACCCTCGAGATATACATGAAGGTTGAAAAGTCCAAGTATGCTACGGCCATCGGCTGGCTCGGCGACTTGCTCTGGAGGAGCGAATTTGATGTGGATAGACTGAGGATTAATAGCACCAAAATCTTGCAAACTATCCCGTCGAGAAAGAGGGAGGGCAGCGATGTGTCGGCCGCGCTCTATGACCAGTTGACCTTCTCACCAGAACGTTCTCCCATGACGGCTAATAACCTCTTCAACCAAGAATCCTCCTTGCCCATCGTCTTGGAAAAACTCAAGTCGGAGCCGCAGGCTCTTGTCTCACAAATGGAGCGGCTTCGTTCTCATCGTTAGTTCCCTCTATATTATATGGTCATATTGTACATTGATTCTCACTATCCCCCCGTTGGTTTCCCCCTTAGTGCTTAAGCCTTCGTCCCTACGGATTAGCGTCTCGGGTGATATTATGTCTTTAGAGGAGCCCAAGTCGACATGGTTGAAGCATTTCGAATCATTAGAGGTACACCTGCAAATCCACTTACTTGTTTTTTTTTCTGGAGGAAACTAAGTTACCTTTTGACAGCCGGCCAAACTTGAGAAGCCGTTGTTGGGGAATGCTGTGCTGACGTCGGACGGCGAGCGGCCGTCGGGAAAGGTGCTATTGATGTCGATGCCGTCGATCGAGTCGAGCTATGCGTACCATGTGGCGAAAGGCAAGTCTCTCCCTCAGCAAGAACAGTCATATCCATCATTAACTTGAGATTTATTTATTTATTTTTTTGAACAGGACCGCAAGGATTTGACCATCCGGATAACCCGGCACTCGTCGTGGCCATCAGCGTGTTGAATGCCATGGAAAGCTTTCTGTGGAAGGCGATCCGTGGGACCGGATTGGCATACGGGGCCTCGATTGGCTCTAACGCAGAAACGGGCCATGTCTATCTCAACATCTATCGCAGCCCCGATAGCTCTAAGGCCTTCTTTGAGGCCCGTCGTGTGATGCAGGATTTGGTGGATAAAAAGGTACCCCACCACCTTTTTTCTTCTCTGTTGGCTGGCTCATGGAACACTCATACCATCGTTTGTCCTGTGCAGTTGAAGTTCGACGACTTGATTCTCGAGTCGGCTAAAAGCAGCTCGGTGTTTAGTGTCGCATCCAAGATCGCCACAGGCCCTGATGCGGTAAACACCCGCCTTTTCTCTTGTATGATTTATCTGTCGAAACTGGCCTCTGACGTTGGGTTTTGGTGGTTAGGCGTATCGTGTGTATGCGGACGTGGCGTTGAAAGGGATCTCTAAGGATGCGCTTCGGCAGCAATTAGAGCTAGCGAAAGTCAGTCTTTACCAGAGAAGATAGTTAAAACAAAAGGAGACTAAAAACGGGGGTGTTCACTTTTTTTTTTTTTTTTGTTAGTCGGTGAAGGTAGACGACGTGTTAAGGACGATCAAGAAGTACTTGTTGCCGATTTTCGACCCGAACAGCTCGCTGGGTGCGCTGGCGGTATCTGCGACTAAATCTGAGCTCATCAGAGCCGCCCTGGCCGACGCCGGCTACGCCGTCGAGGTGCGTCAGTTGCAGACCTCGCAGACTGTCGACGGGCTCGCCGACGACGACGACGAGGAGGAGGACAGCGTCGATGGCCTTGCGGCCCCCTCGGGCCCCCCTTGAGCTCGCTCTTGTGTTTACTGCTTCGTTGTTGTCGTCTCTCTTGAGATAGCCAGACGTGTCTTTTTTTTTTTTTTACAAAGAAAATAGATATATAATAATATATATATTGACAAGACGTTGGACGTTAGACGATCGCCTGATCCCTCTGCACCGCGGTGTGGCCCGCCTCCAGCCCGGCGCCTGCTGCCGTTTCCCTGTGGCCCATGGGCTCTTTTTATCTCTCTCTCTTTGGAGTGTGTTGTGTTTTGAGATGCGAGAGGGTGGTGCTCTGTCAACTGCTGAGGTTTACACCGGTGGCCACTACTCCCTACTATACTGTGTGTGGGATTGGTGGCTCGCCTCCCTTATATGGTACGCGCTTACCATGTAGTAGTTCCCCGCAAAATAATAACAAAACTCCTAAACTCCCTATCATCTCCCAAAGCTCCCGCGCTGAGCGGCCTTTTTTTTTGGCTAAGTCCTCACCTCCTCCGCAGCCCACCCTCACCCCCTGCACCTCTCCTCGCTACTACAGATGAGAGAGTATAACGGGTACAGACACAGGTGGGTTTGGCGCGCGTCTGCAAGACTCTGCATGCTGGTCTAGTATACAACACGTTCCCGAAGATCGGCAACCGATGCATCTCGCTGGCGTTCATCAGCAGTAAAAAGCTGGGCCATGTTCATTGGGCAGAACATGCGCTCCTTCACCAAGTCAAACAAGTGAATGCGGTTGCTGAGGAATTCAGGTTTGAAAATCGCGTACACATTCGCCGTCCAAGTCACGCTAAAAATCCTGTGTTTGCGGCCCAGCGTCCTGCTCCTCCGCGGGTGGGAGGGAGAGCTCACAATTCACTCTCTACCACTTTTTTCCTCGTGGGTATCAAGGTGTTAGTTTCTTTCTTAAACACAACGAGTGTTCTTGATCTGCTAGTGGTAGAGGACTCTTCGTCGGAAAAAATGCGGCCATCGTGGAATGTAGGATCTTGAACTAATATTGGTTTCTCAACAACAGAGATGAATGAGAAGAAGGACGAAGGAGAAAACAAAAAAAAAGTAGATCAGATTTTTTTTTTAATGGGCAGTGTTACACACCCTCAGAGAAATTAATGAAAATTATTATTACTATTATTAGAGTTAAAAGGTCGGAACGCGTTAAAAAGAGCGACTGACAGTCAATAGTAACAAGAAAGGGAAAACAAGATGATCAGAGTTGCTATTCCGAATAAATTGGTAGGACCCAGCGATGGCGAAAGAGCCTTGCTTCTGGTGATTAACATGTTGTTAGCGAAAGAGAAAAGAGAAAGAAAAAAAGAGATACAAATATAAAAAAACACACACCTGAATGAGGTAGAAGGCGCTTATTCCCGCCCACTGGCTTCCAATGGGTGTGGTTATTGTTCTCTCGCCATTAGTCGCCCATGGAGGTGAGGGTTAGGCTTCGGCATTCCCACATTGGTGGCAGGCGCACTTGCGCGTTGTGGCAATGAATGGGATACTCGGATTCCCAAGCATAAGAATAGCAATATCAGGGGGAAATATGTATTATTAGAAGGGATCATGGGGTGGCGCATGGTGAGACTAGTGGAGGGCTCTTCGTTTCGGGGCGGAGGTCTCGTTGACTTTGTCTACTTGGTCTGGTGTATGTCAAGCCAAGGAAGAAATTAAAGGCGTCAGAATGACACATTTTTGTTATTCTGGAGTCTCTGCTTCTGCCAGATCATGAGGTAACTTACCGCGCTTAAATCCAATGGGACTAAGGCAGCAATTATAAACACCTTTTTGGATTTTTTTTGAGTTGTGTTTGCTTTGCTTTTGGATTCGTTTTCTTCACTGAATTTAAATATAAATAAATTGAAAAAAAAAAAATCAAAACGAGTTCAAAAAATGGGTACAGTTATAAACCCTGGATCAAATCAGGGAAAATTGTAACAAACCGCTTGCCTTTTGGTATCACATGCAAATGGTCGAACGACAAGAAACATCGCTTATCTACATCCGAGCCCCTAGGATTGCATTCACTCGGTTTAGGAATCAATTTGTTGTCAAGACCGGGAAGCCGAGTCAAATATGGCGGCCAGAATGAATGACTATGTACATACATATGTAGATTGGATGACCGGGGTGCAGGGTTGGATGAAGGCACAGATCAGACCAATGGCTGAGCAAGGGGGGCACGCAGCATTAGCAGTATTTTGAAAGAGGTGAAGTCAATGGTACAGGCGTGTAAGAATTATTACCGGCTGTATTTACTCCTTAGCTAAATTTTTTTTGTTTTTTGCTTCCAAAATGGGGCTGGAGCCCGTTTTCGTTCCATTTCAGAAAAAAAATTAACCATTTTACTTTTTCAAAGCAAACTTGGAATACAATTCAAAAAACTTTCAAAAAAAACTCAAAAGGTGTTTATAATTGCTGCCTAATTATCGTTCGACTGAGAGATTTCTTATCTTATTGTTAGGATATCGTAAGTATAGAATGGCCTTTGATACAGGAAAGAGAAACGCTTCTGAGGTGGACTCTGGCCTGGAACAAGAGTTTATATTTATATACAAAATGCCGTCGCTGGCCGCCAGCCAATGTTAAAACCGCCGGAGTTTCACTACCAAGCTTGGCCGAGACAGCTCCTCCTTGACAGCTTGACACCGAGTGGGCACAGCTGCGACCAGGAATTCTCCGGTGCGTGTCTACATACCATAGGGAAACTTGACCCCATCCTTGACATAATTCCTCATGCCATTTGATTTCGGATGGGCTAAGAGCCTAAGCCTCCCTTGGGCGCATGCCGGCGTCATTTGACCGAGTGATGTTTGTTGCCGTCTGGGAATACCGACCTCAGCTGGCCACTGGCCGTCAGACATTGTGACGTAAAGTGGCCAGCTGAGGTCGTCGTGCCAGGACCCCGGCAAGCCTCCCTAGAGGGGGGTGTTGGAAAAGGTTAAGGTATGGAAAAATCACAAAATTGGCAGAATGGTACCCTTGAACAAGGTATTATTAATTCACTGTTTTTGCTGAAAGCCGGTACTCATGGAATCATGCTTTTCAGGTATGAAAAACAGGTCAAATTGGCAGAAGACTCTCAAAACCAAATATTTTCCGCAAGATTTCTTGGGTTTTGCAATTATTTGGGCTTAGTTAGTCAAATTCCTGTCTCAGCCTAGTCTTGAAAAAGGTATACACTGCAAGAAAAACTCAATCAACTGCCTGAAGTTGACATGCAAGTTGCCTTTGTGCACAAAGGCAAGTTTCATGTCAACTGCAGGCAGTTGATTGAGTTTTTCTTTCAGTGGTATTTACAGGTCTAAAATCAGGTATGAATTTTAGCCAAAATCCACTTTTTTCAACACCCCCCTCTGGGTGAGCTTGCCAGGGTCCTGTCATGCCCCGGAAGGGGACAGTTAACATTGGGCTGAAATCAGCACATCACCATCAGCAAGCTTTAACCCCTCCAGCCAATTTGGTGGGGGAGGTCTGCTGACATTTGATTCTGTATTTGTTAAAATTGTACTATGTGAACTATTGTAATGTATCAGGTGAATTTGAGACAGGTCTTCAGGGAGCCAAAATGGCAAAAACAGGAGGCAAGTCTTTTTGCACAAAGTTTGATGAAGGTTTGTGGAGAAGTGATAAAATTTCAAGTTTGTAAATTTGAAAAGAGTGTTTTGAGAGAAGTTACAAAATAAATCCCTTGAAGAGAAACAAACTATTGGGACAACAAAAGTATTCATAGTGAATAATAATGGATGAGTAGGCTAGGGACAGCATGCAGAGTGATTTGGAACAGCAATGGCCATACTGAGAGCAATGCAAACAGTCTTATTGACTGGAGAAAGTACAAGCACACCT